>JAAAKE020170456.1:0-11494 GCA_010014785.2 Anisolabis maritima | reverse complement strand
TTCTAACACTTATCATTTTAGTTTCTTAAGTGAAAAATTCAATTTTTTAATATTAAAAATTATGTATATCTTACATAAGGGGGCATAAGAATTTTAGAAAGGCTGAGGTGGGGCATGGTACAAAAAAGGTTGGGAAACACTGGTCTAACTTATTTTAAAATGAATGAAAAGTTGCATAAAAAAAAAAAAAAAAAAATGTTAAAAAGAAATTTATTTTATTTATTAATCATCATATAAATTTTAAAAATTAAATATAAATTTGATAATTGACTATATTAATAGATGATGGATTGTTATTTATTTTTTTCTGGTTAAAATAATAATTAATAATAAATAAAAAAGTGACTTGAAAATTATAATCATAATGAATACAACATTATCTCTTGGATGATGGATTAAGATGGATTGGTCCTGTCCAGCATCCGGAATCGCAAAGCTCCTTGCGGGAAGTAAAGAGGAGCGACTTTGTACTCCAAGGGTTCGTGGTGGTATTCCACTTTGTATGATTGGATTATCTAGAAAAATATGAATAAAACATGAAAGTCAACCTCATTTAATAGAGTATAACATCTGACAGCTTTGGAAATGATTGATTCGGTATTAAATTTTAAACTTGGACCACCAGGGGGTGAGGGCGGAAGGCTCTAAGGAACTTGAACTCACTCAAAGAGAGCAAATACATGTATTATATTTTGCACAAGGCAACAAAACAAATAATTTCTTTGCTCTCTAAACCGTGTACGAAGGATTGTTTCAAATAAATGTTTATTTTCTGTTTCCAAAAAACAGCCGCTTTCAAAAAAAATTTTCAAATAAAACGCCAATGACCTTTCAGCGATCGCCAACCGGCATTGGTGGTCCATGAGAAAATTTTGGTGGTTCATAACGCTGTTCTTTCAATTTAATATATATATGGTTCTATCCTCTTTTAGGTGATGTAATTCGACATATTCTGGCATGTATATTAAACTACATAACTAAAGTTGCTATGAAACATAAGATTACATAAAATAAAAACTTCTAAAAGCTTGGGGTTCTTATTACCCTGGTCGATAAAGTCTTTTTCAATAATACATATAATTTTTTCGAATTAATCTTTGTGTATCTTTTTCTAATTTATCTAATACTTTATAAAATTATTTTATTGAATAAAAATTTAAAAATTCAAACATTGAAATCAAATGTATTTTTCCTGATGTATTTATTTTTTGACCATGACCTTAAATTTGCTTTGGATATGTCCTACTATCTTGCATTTGATTTGTACATTATAAAAAAATTGAATTTTTTTTTTTTATAAATTTAAATGCAGTTTTTAAAAATAATAAATGCTAAAGATATAAATTATCTTGGTTTTCTAACCGTAAAGACAGTAACTATTACTATCTAAGTTTCTCAAATAATGACTTGTTTTGTAATTTGTGAACAAATCAAATAATTTTTTTATAACGAAATATATTAAAGAAATGATGAATTTGCAAAAAGAAAAATCTCAGTATGGGAATTTAATGACGAAATGATAGAAGAAGATATAATTGAATAATCCATTAAATTATTATGAAAGTAATATTAAATTGCGTAGAGAATAGATGAGTTTGTTATTGCAAGCATGCCGGTTTCGATCAGGTCAATTTAATAATTATAAACGTATTGACAATTAATTTTTTTTTACTACAAATTATGAAATTTTTATTTTCTTATTTTTGAGCAAGCTTCCTTCCCTTTTGAATTAGAATTCCGAACTTTTTACATGCCATGATATTAAAACAAAAACAAAAGTACCTTGGCAATGAGCGTCTGTATCTCAAGCTCTGCAAATCGCCTGCCGATGCACATTCGCTTGCCAAAGCCGAAAGGCAACGATGCATGTGGGTGTCTTGTGGTGAGTGCCAGAGGGCATCCCAATCTCTCCGAGTTCTTAAGCCATCTCTCGGGCAAGAACTCGTCAGCTTTGGAGAAATAACGCTCCTGGTTGCTAATCACGTAGTGTTGGAATACCACTTGCGTCTGTAATTGGATGACCGATAAATGATTGAGTTTAAATCTCGATAATAAAAAAATATATTATGTGTAAAATAAAAATTATAATAAGAGAAAAATTACTTTTTTATTTTAAATTAATTAGGTTAATTAATAGTTATATTTGGTTATTAGTATTTAAATTAATTTGGCTTTTTGAGAATTAAAGGCTAATTATTTTCGAATGTTAAAAAGCAATTAAAACAGATACGAAGATAATTTATAAAAAACGGCCTTTCGGCCATCTTCGGTTTTTAAAAGACATAGATATCCCTCCCTCTTCGAGAAGACACCATTGCGAAATCATGTTTTTTTTTTTTGATTAGGGGCACAAAAAGTAGATTTTTATAAGGACGAAGCGAAATTAATAAAAAGGAAAACCAATAGAACAGGCCAATATAATTTATTTGATGATTCGCTTTTAGGTTCAGATCATCCTCAGGCCCTTCAGAGTGAGGATGGCATCATCAGAGTGATTGTTAAACATCTATGGGTATCAATGATTTTTTTTTAAATTCAAAATCATTAAATATTTTAATGTTTTACTTTTTATATCTCTTCAAATTAGTAAGATGAAACAAAAAAAAAAGTAGCTTTTATCTTAAATTTTTTATAAGATTAGAAATGCAAGAATTAAGAAGTATTAATTAAAATGACCGGATGCGATTTTTTATTTTAACTAATTACTTCGGAAGAAAGCTCAAAGCAAAATAACTCTTCTCAAAAAATTCAAGTAGCATGGATGGAATGAATCGCGAGATATGGGATTCTATTAGGAGAAAGTATCCCTAAAGAGAAGCCGACCGGAAAATAAATTAATATCGCTGTTGCGAAATATTAATTAAGAAGCTTATGTTAGTAATTTTTTTTATTTACTACGAGTAAGCTACTTGGATCAAAGTATTAGCTAGCAACTTGCTTTTAGTCAGATTAAGTCAAAAACATTTTAAGTCTTATAGGCACAGAAAGAAAGAAAAAGAATCAATTAATCAAATTAAAAAGAGGATAAAAATTCAATTGACAAGAGAAAGTTTCGTTCATTTGTCAGAGAATGAATTCCTTTTTTTCATCTTGTCATCGCATCCTAGATCAGTCATTTGGACAAATCTCCTCGGTCACTCACTCCTTCAGGAATCAAGTAACCCTTGATTATGGTATCTCGAGTCAATGTTCTGCCGTTTCCAACCACCACCGGGAACATCCTGCGGAAACGAAAAGAGAATAAGCTTTTAAATTTAAGAACAATATGAGGAAGGAAGCGGAAACGTACCAGGAAAGTTTTTTTTTTTTTTTTTTTTTTTTTTTTTTATTTCTGTTTTGGCTGCCAAGACCAAATATATACCAAGAATAATTTGTTACTCTCTTTCTCAGAGTAGGACGAAGATCTTAATCAAATAATGGATAAGTCTAAATCCTCTCCTTATATCACCATAAATACTTAACTGTCTTCTTTGGGTCCTTTCACACCAGTCTCATCTATATGTTGGAGTGGCGGGTAATTTGCTCATTTTCGAAGTGTACTTCATTTTTTGATAATATAAACCAGACTTAATTCGTACTCATTAGTAAAGACAAAATTATTTTCATTATAATTCATTTATATAAGTATTTCGACAATAAAAATAATATTTTTCTATGAACTGATATCTTTTTATGTAGAATATATAGTAGATATATATAAAAAAATAAATAAATTATTAAAGGATTTTGTAACTACCAACTACACCGTTGTTATAAATGCATTAATGTTGTGCTTAAATAACGATATATAATCAGAGCTGAAACGTGAGCTTGTTAAAAAATAAAATTAAGGTGGTGAAGGGAGAGGATTCAGGCTTATCCATTATTTTGATTAAGATCTTCGTCCTCCACTGAGGAAGAGAGTAACATAGTAACTGTATATTTTTGTCGATTTAAAATGTATACTATTAATAATAATAAGTTATCTGGTGATATGCCCTTGGCAGCCAATCTCACTTCAACTAAAATCATCTCCCAGTCATAATAAAATTTTGAAATATAAAAAAATAAATCTTCGTTCAAAGAACAGTAAAAAGAGAAAGCCCATTAAAAAGTAAAATAAATAACAAAATGCAAATAAATCACCTTTTTTAATAAATATCATATCAATATTTTTTTTTATATAAGACTACTGACTGGTACACTTCGGATTAGATTTCTGTATAATATTATTATCAGTATCCCCGATTTATTTTTCCTTTTTTTTTTATTAGTTATGCTAATCTCACTTTTATAAATAAATATCAAACTCTACTCCATCCTATGAGTGCCACGTTCATCATGTTGCGACATCCAATAGCCAAACAGAAGCTTGTCATGGCAAACATTTCCGGATTATAATATTGTATATTTATTATTAAGAAGAAAAAGTATATTAGTTGGAGATGCAAGTAGAGGATATTAAATCAGCAAATTAGCAACTTAGCATGAATTTCAAGAGCTCCTGAATGCCTTGTATATCAACAAATATATATGAATCATGGCGGGAGGTAATAAATGTAGTTTATATATATATATAAGCTGGAGGTTTTGCAATACCTAGGGAAAATGATTTTAATTACTATTTCCTTTTATTTATTTCTTTTTTTTTTTTTTAATTTTCTTGAGGTCATTTCTGACTTAGGAAACCTTAAACACCTGTTTGTGGGCCCCAGATATAGGGTCTTAAATATCACTAAGCTACTACTTGTTCAATTGTCAGGTCCCGTGATTCAGGGGTGTACCCAGCCTTAAATCAAGGGGAGATGGCTAATAAATGTAATTTATATATATATATAAGCCCCTGGATATTGGGACCTGGCAAATGAACAAGTAGTGACTTAGTGATATTTAAGATCTTATATCGGGGACCCGCACATTACTGTTTAAGGGGTCATAAGACAAGAAAAGTCAGGTCAAAATTAAAAAAAAAAAGTAAGGGAAATAGTAATTATATTTCCTAGATACTGCAAAACCTCCAGCTTACAATGAGTCTTGAACCCACACACACACAAACATAGTTGACATACTCAGCCTATTTTGTATCTTCATTTTTATGTTATTTTTGGATTGAAGGGACCTTGAAACTCAGGAGGATCAAATTTTTTCCCATTTGAATACTTTCCCTTATAGAGATTTATATAATATATATTTCATCGGAGACTTAAACATTTTCTAAAAGTTAAAAAAAAAATAATAATTTTTAAAAGTGGGTGGTGCGTAAACCTTGAACTAAAAGAAAAAAAGTTTCAAAGGAAAGATGGAAAAAAAAAATAAAAAAAAAAAAAAAAAAAAAAAACCGGTTGATGCCTTGGCAATTAAAATGATAATTTCAATGTAAGATGATTGACCTGAGCGTCTCTCGAATACAAGCTCTGAGATAGTGAAGTTGTTCCAATTTCTCGCTTGTGAGTTCCGTGGTGGGAGTAGGTAGCACTCGGCGCACCTCTTGCCCGAGGAGTTCCTGTTTCTCTGGATGAAGAGCGAGCTGGTAGAGCGTCGACGCTACTGTCGATGATGTCTGCCAATAATTAGATTATATTTCACTAATTTTCAATTATATTCTGTAAAATCGGTGAATTTTCAGCAAAGAATTATTTTTGTTTTTAAATAGATTAATACTACTCCTTGCAACTACTGCGGATAGATTAAGTTGGGCAAATATATTATTATTTACAAAATAAATGAAGTGAGAATGGTCTTGCATGGTTTTACTTTTCTTTGAGTAAAATAAATAAATACTTAAGATAACAATAGATGCTTGGGTTATTGTAATTGGCACCACCCGGAATCGAACCTGCATCTTATACTCTCGTGGAGGATAGATCATCCTTACCCAATGAATACCTTCAGCAGTTATTTATATTTACATAGCTTTATATTGTATAATTTCCTAATAATCACTTATATGTGGGTTTATTTGTAAAATTTACCGTAAAAAAAAAAATAAAACTTAGATAATATTTAATAATGTTTATCTACTGATTTAACGCCATTTGAGAAGTATTGCAGCGCTGGCCTGATGAGAGAGACAGTTGTACAACCCATTTGACGGATCTTAATCAAATTCAAAATGTAGTTGTCTATAGGGATAAATAATTAAAAAATGAAATGAAAAAAATTATTAAATATCTAAATTGACGTATATTTGTAGATGTAGATTCTTCTCAATGGGATATGGGTGCCAAATTCAAACTTTGCATATACAAGGATATCTCAAATGTAAGCAAAAAATTTAACCAATAAAACTGCATTATTTAGAAATATAATAAAAGAAGAAATCGTATCCAGTAGCGAAGTCAGAATTTTTCCTTGAAGGAGAGGGGGTGAAATAAATTTTTTTCTTGTAAGCTAAGAGTTATTTTCTATTATTTTTAAAAAAATTTTCTCTATTTCTATTTTATTAAAATTTTTTCTGTTTGTTGTAATTTTTTTGAGTGGCTGAAGAAGCCTGAATTGGAGAAAATTCTTAAACACATGTAAGATAAAATTTCGAGATAGCGAGATAGAGTAGAGAACCTTGAGGCGAAAAAGAATGCAAATTTTGTCATAGAAGATGACTTCTGATTCCTAATAAACTTCATAATTTATGAGACTTTCTTTGAGTGCGGCAAAAATTCCTTCGATACCGCGAGTTTGAAAAGCTAATCTTATAGAGACCAATAAGAAATAATATAAGAATGCCTGTTTTCATCTAGAAATTCTCTTTAGAGGGATCTTTGTGATATAGATTAATTAATATACTTTTTTTTTATTTCATTATTTTAACAATTTTGGCTTCTGAGGCCAGCTTGACTATAATTATATTATTGTATTAAGATAAAAAATCGTATCGATGACTTCCGGCGACCGTTCAATTCTTGTTTCTTGGAGGCCACCTATCTCAGGTTCATCTTAGCTTGACCCTGCTTAACAGGGATAATCTCAGTGGATGTTCTTTGCCTAGGCCAGGGCCACCGGCAGATTAATTATTTAAAAACTATTACCTTCTGATTTATTTTTTTATAAATTATAACATTTTTAATAAAAAAAAAATACACAAACGAAAAGATAAAATTTTGTTATAGAGCCTAAAATAATACTAAACATGATTCAAGTAAGTATCGATTCGATTTATGGCTGGTATAGTGTGACGGTTCCGCACATTTGCATTGAATATCTGTATCTAATAATGTTACAAACGCAGTTATGAGAGCATTAGTCTTTGTTTACATTTTCCTATGTGTCTTTCAAATGTCTCAGACCATTGAAGGTCACACGGATTGTGAAAAACCGACTGTAATTCGTTTCTTAAATGCGAGACATGAAAACGAGATCAAATTGTGAAGAAATGGTTTAGGGCACTTAAATAAAGTTATACAAATGGGCATGATGAGGCGCGGTGTGGCTCAACGAACTCAAGGTCTTATCACATTATTTGGGTGGGAAAAAATTGATCACCCCCCGTATAGTCCAGAACTTGCACCCAATGACTACTATTTGTCCACCTGCATTTAAAAAACTTTGTCGACCAGCGCCCTCACAATGATGACGAAGGCAAAACAACCGTGCAGCTGATGTCTTCTCAGGTGACTGATATAGGCAGAATATAGGCAGAAATTATGTAGAGAAATTGTGTAGCTCAAGGTCCAGACTTAGATGTAGAATTTAAATTGTTAAAAAAATATTTCTTATTATTTAATTAAAAAACATGCATAGTATAATATTTTCCATTAAAACTAAAGGCCCCACCCCCTGATCAAGAGATTAATGATTGGGACAATGTCAATATTAATAACATTAAAAAGATGTGACGGATCCCAGGCAATCCAATGAAAATGTATTTAAACCCATTCTTTACCAAATGGATTAAATAAATATGTCTGGATAATATGTTTCGTAAAATAATAAATTAGTGAATTGTTTAAAGTCCTCATATGGCCTCAGTTACGGAAAAAAAATTAAAAGTATAGGAAAATTTTTACTTATTGGGTATATACCGTGTCTACTCCAACGAGGAACATGTCAATAGCAAGCACGGTAGCAGTTTTGATATCAAGCCTTCCTTCCCGGCGAGTCGCTGCTAGGACTCTTTCAAGCAAGGAAGCTTCATGTGAAGTCCCAATCTCTTCATTGGTAGTTTGTGCTTCAATACGTTTCATTGCTGACACAATATGTCTCGTAGCGAAGCTGACAACATACATATATAAATGCAATATTAATAAATAAAATTTGTTTTACATTTTTTATGAATATATTTTACTGGGGGACCAAGTGACTAAGGGAGCTTTGGGAGTCGGACCCGGGATCTCCAGCCTAATCGAGGTATCAGTGCTTACTTTGCCCCAGATCCTCGAACACACCAACCTAACTCACATCAGATCTTATCAATTCAAAATTTTTAAATACAAATTTTTAAGCCAGAAAGGTTACTGTAAGCAGAAGAACCCTTTCAAGGAAGCTTTATTATTTATTTTTTTTTTTTGGGGGGAATTTTAACTTTTTTTTTGCAACTTTCTTTTTTTGAAATATCTATGGAAAATTTTTGCCCACTCACCATAAAATCGCTTTAATGTATAAGTGAAAGTTTTTTTTTTTATTAATTTTGTATATATAAATTATAATAAAAATTTTAATGTGCTATAAAAAGTTAGAGGGATATTTTGCTTTTTGAGACGTAATGTGCATAGATGGTGAAAAGTGGGCTGCACACCAGGAGTCAGCCTTCGTTTCGAATTGCTTTTCTAATTTAAAATTTTATCCAACTATATTATTTAAAGAGAGTCAAAGTTTGAATAAAAATCCATTTTAAACGTCTTAAAAATAAGCCATATATTAAATCTCTCTAATAGTTTGAGTTTGTGTTTTCTTATTAAATCTTTCATTTCTATCAGTATTTAAAGTTCCTTAACTTCAGAAACCAACAATGAAAGTTCCATTAATAATTAAATGATTATCCAATTATTACGTTATTAAAATATCACATCTTCAAAATTATCTATATAAAATTTTGACAAACCCCCCCCCTCACGTGGCTGAATATGAAGTTAAAGATATCGACGTTAGTATTGGTAACCTTAAAAGTCAAGGAGTGTGGGTTCGAATCCCAGGCAGTCCGATGAAAATATTTATATCATTTGGATACCAATTGATGTAAATAGATATGCCTGGATTAAATGTATTGTAATCTTGTATATTATATATCATTTAAAAGTTTATATGTCCTCAGATGCTGAGACTTAAAAAAAATTAACTTTTGCAATTTGCTATATATATATATATATAAATTGACAGATCCCATCTCACTATTTAAATAAAAATAACAGTTTCTTTCCCTTCGTTTAGGATTATTTTATTATTAGTAGGTTATCATTTGAGCTTTGACTGACTCCTTAATTGTGTCGAGGGCTGCTATGTAGTCTCTCCAAGCTCGCGTAGGGAATATTTTCCAGATGGGAACCTCCAGCTCTAGCTTGTAGACGGTACTGAAGAAGGTTTTGATGGCATTGATGAAAGTCTGGGTTTCTGAAGAACCTTCAGTGTCCAAACAGCCAAGCCTTGTATCCAGAGCCACTCGGGCAATTGCTGTGTAAATGAATTAAAGAAAATTACAATTTTCAATTAATTTTTTTTAAGTATTATTATAATCACAAATAAGTTGTATCGAGTAGCATGATAAATTTACAAAAAACCTAATTTCAAACAATCAAATATTGAATTTTTTTTTTATAACAAAAGACGCATTTTCCTTCATTTAATTCTTCATACTTCCCTATCACTTTATTATAAAAGAAATACTTCATCGCTCCATTTTATTTATTTTTTGATTGTCCTCCTATATATTCTCTATCCTATCGTTAGGCTTCTTACTTGGCTGTCCACTCCTTCCATTTTTTATTTTATTTATATTAAATAAATTAATAAATTGCGTTTTGTACCATAAATCAATTTTGAAAATAGTAATAAAAATAAAATTTTCACTCTTTTTTAAAAATTATTGTATGATTAAAAACATAATTCATTATTATTTTTGAATAAAAGTTGGAATTCCTTTCCATTTTATTACAAATTCAAATTAAGATTGAATTGACATTTATGGTTTGAAAATATAAATATGGAAACTAAAGAGAGACAGAGATTGTTTTGGAAGCCAATAGGACACGCATGGTGTAAAAATTAAATGGGTTGCCTAGCCTCTGGCGCATACAAAACTGCACAAAAATACACTCATAATAATCTCATTTCAATTTCAATTTAAGTAATCGGAAATTATTAACATTAAATAAATTCAATATATTCAAAAATATGTTATTGTTCCCCTCTGCAAAAATTTTTTCTTCCCCTAGAAGAAAACCCTTCCGAGAATTAAACTTAAACTATTTTTTTCTCCATATAGAATATAGTTAGTATAAAAAATAGTATACATATATTGAAGAAGGGGTAAGGAGTAAATATATAGTTGTTTTAGGATGGCAGACAGATTGGGATAAAGGCGAGAAAAATAAACAAACTCTTGGTTCATCTCCTAATCATTTATTGTTAAGATGACGATGTTTCGGTCGCGTTTTCCAACCTTCAGGGCATGATCAATAAAGGATTAGAAGAGGAACCAAGAGTTTGTTTCTTTTTCCCGCCTTTATACTACCACCCCATCTAAAACAAATACTAGTATATTAATATATACGAATAGTATAGTTAAAATAAAAAGACTTACATTCAAGTGACCATTTGTGAATTTCATTCATAAAATCTTCAGGCATTTCTTGATTTTCATCCCTGAGTTCACGAATCCTGAAAAAAAAAGAATGATATTACTATTACGAAATTTTCTTTTACTTAATAATATTAATTTTTATAAAAAAAAAAAAAAAAAAAATAGTATTTAGGAAATTATTTTTAATAAAATAATTTTTTTATGAATATATTTTTTGATGGTGAGTCAAGCCTCTGGCCCTCGGGATCTCTAGCCTATCTGGATCATAGATGTGCTTCCTCTGCACCAGTCCAAGAAGCTCAACCTCCCCAGCAAAAAACTCACAATCTAATATACATATATATAGATCTAATGTAAAAGTTAGTCCCAAGTGAAAAATCTTTAAACAAAAACTTTTCTCTTAGCCGCTTTTTAAACCATTAAGGTGACCGACAACTCAGCCCTCTCTAAAGCCCTACTGTAACCAGTACAAACCTTGTATTGGATAAGTATGTAAGTATATTTTTTGCTGGTGGAACAAGCGACCCCTAACCTCCGGGAGTCGAACCCGGGATCTCCAGGGCATCGGTGCTTCTTTTGTACCAAACCACCAAAAATTATTTATTTATTTATTGGGGTAACGAGTTATTCCATAAGGGCTTTGTGAGTGTGGTTTGCCGACAAATTTTAAAGAAATTAAACCTCTGGTGCAACACCAATTAGTAGTTAATGCTTTACTTCTATTTCTAAGGAATAAAAAATTAGACTGATTGACTTTCATAGCCACCCTTTTTCTTATCAAGC
>JAAAKE020170455.1:0-29590 GCA_010014785.2 Anisolabis maritima | reverse complement strand
GCCACGCTCTAAAAACACTCTATAACAACAAAAACATCATCATCCTCCCAGCCGACAAAGGCAACGCGACTGTCATATTTAACACCACAGAATACAACAACAAGATGTCCGATCTTTTAAACAACATAGAATACAAAAAGACCCAAGATAATCCCACAACATATCTGAGTAGCAGTGGCGCATTACCTTACTCGAGGCTCCTGGGCTGTAAAATTTTAAAGGGCCATTGTTAAATTAATTCAATATGATAATTTTCTCAATATACATAGTGATTTTCATTTATTAATTCTTAATAAATTAAGGGCGTTAATGAAAAGAAAAATAATGATTCAATATACCTTTTTGTTATGGGTTATGAAAATATTATGAAACTTGAGGGTTGTTGCGGGCTCATGGGCCCCGGAAAGGCGGATGATTGCCCACCGTTTAATCAGCATCTACGGAGTAGATAATATTTTCATATTATAAAGTAAAAATAAAAAGTACTAAGTTTAGTCAAAAGTCTCATTTTTTGCAAAAACTGTGGCAAAGAGAGGGGCCTCAACATCCCATATTCAAATGGGGGAGGGGTGGGATGACATGTGAAGAGCCGAGAGACAAGGTTTATTCGGCTGAACAAAAAAAATGATTGAGACAGTCCAGCGCATGCGCATTACAAAAAAGAGTGTTCGGACTGACGATCCGGGTACTGTCCAGTCAACTGTTCAGAGAAGTTCAAATTCAAATCGCTCACAAGCACCTTAAAGCCCCCACTCTCTTACTCCTGTTCTTCCAGGTTGCATGTGTCCGTTGGACCTTATGCTTACATATTCAAAAAAAAGTTTTTGGATTGTATGATATCTGATTGCAATTTCAGTCCCTCTGGCTAAGAACATGTGCTAGTAGACGGAGAGAGGAGATTAAAAGTGATTTAAGCGGTAACTATGGTTTTTTTTGTCAAAATTTTTTGCTTTACTTTCATATTTCAAATATATTATATAGTTACAATTTATTGTTAAGACATATACAGTATGTATAAATTTCTTACTATCTTTTCATTTTGTTTCAATTTGAATTTTTAAATTTATATGCAATATCAAAGTAATTTTATAAAGTATCAAAGAATATCTTTTTATATAAAAATCCATATTATTTAAAACCTAATATTTCAAAGGCACAGCAGACTCTTCTTCATTACAGGTAAGCTGAAAAACAATATTTACAATTTAATAATAATAATATATATAATAATATTTTATAAGGAAATAATTTATATCTCATATTCACTCAGTAAACATTATGACAATAACAGCCAAGGATTTTTGAATTTCAAAGTCCAATCCACATCTTTTATTAAGAGAGCATTATTAATAATAAGTTTTATTTTTTCATTTTCATGTATCAAATATCAATGTATAAATATAAAAATAAATTAAATCCAGGTTTTAAAGTTCATTAAACCTTTGCGTGAATTTAATCGTTTTTTTCCTAAATTTTCTTTCATCTAGCCTATCTAGTCATGTATGATTTCCATAAAACAATCATTGATGAGATTAACCCAATGTTCTTTTTCCAATACGATGATGACTGCATAATAACGTTAATGCGGGACGAAGTCCTAACCGTACTGGAAAAAATTAACTCATCTAATAATACCCTAAAACCCACTATTGAAATTGAAATTAACAATAGTAGAGCGTTTCTGGATATGAGCCTCCATAATAGAACACCAGTTATGGACATATATCCAAAGCCAAACTCCAGTAACCTAATTTTAAATTTTCACTCATCCATCTTTAATGACCCATTAAAAGAATGTTTTAAAAGGCATATTGGACCAGATATTGGATCTAAGGGACAATTGTTCCTGGGAAAATAATATAAAAATGTTCAAAAAAATAAAAAACAATAATTACCCCATCACCTTAATACATAATGTTTTTAACAAAATAAGGACAAAAAAATTAAGGAAACAAAATACACCGGCGCTCAAAAATTTAACGAAAACATTATATATTTTTCAATAACATTCACTCCTAATTTTATCATAATAAAATTAAGGCCTTATTTAAAAAGTATAGGATAAATACCATTCCCAAGAGAAGTAGTAACTTAATGTTTTTATATAATCGATAAATGGGAAAAGATATACAATATTGTTTATCAAATAAAATGCAAAGAATTGTACATCGTATACAACAAAAAGAACTTGAAAACTGAGAGTGAATGAACATAGAAGTTAAACAAATAATCCCATCAACATCATGCCACAAATTTAAGACATAATTTTTTATTTATTTATTAAATTTTTAATAACCACACCAACAAGTGAAAGATATTTGGATAGTGAAGAGCCAAATACAAGATATAGGTAATGGTCATCTAAACAGGAAGAATTGAATAGAGAACCAGAAATGTCGAGTATGGGAAAAGGGAATTTCAGGAACAACAACCAGTGAAACAAATATGTAACATCGGGAGAAAGTTCGAGAAATCCAATGAAGAAATCAATTTATTTTTAATAAAAAAAAAGAATAAGAATTTATAGCATGCAATTAAATATGTATAGTAAACCCTAATCCCGAAAAAGAAGATGGAAATGAATCCAAAATTTTATTTTTAACTATATAATGTCCTAGTTTTAAAAAATATATAATATAATACATATATTAAGGAATTTATTATATTTTGACTTCTGTATTTTTCAATTAATTTTATTAAATAAAAATTTATTTCACTAGGGGAGTTTTATTGACCAGGCCGGGTCATGGGATGGTCTAATTAATTCTTAGAGAGGAGATAATTGGTAAATAAAAAGCAAAGTCGTGTAACTGTATCCTGCTGTTTTTGTACAAGCAAAGGTGGTTTGTCTTGCGGCTGTTTGTTTTCCTGAGGGCTGTTTTGCACTGCGCGGAAATCGAACCGGAACGCACGGCACTGAGCAGGTGGTTGTGGGGGGGGGGGACTTTTGGAGGGCGACAACCACCTGCGCCAGCATTAATAATGATAAATATCTGCGTTGGGGATTTTTGTTAAAAATCAACACATTAAATGGGACAAAACCCAAATTTATGTGCATTTTCACCTTCAAATATTATCATTGTTATAATTGAATATTCCTTTAATATTTAGAAATATTATTTTCAAACTTTTAAAGAGATATTCTTTACATATTTTTTTCTTATTTAATCTATTAGGTAAATACAATTTTTCGATTAAATAATTTGACAAAATGTTATATTAATTTTAGACTGATTAAAACAATAGTTTGATATTCGAATTTATTTTGAGATGCATAATATCAAGATGTTAAATGATTTGTTTTCAGTTCATTGGGGCTTAGGTCTGTTAGAATTTGCAGGTCCGTGGTAAATTGCTGTATGGGACCCCAGGACTCAAGGTGGCGACACTATCGACTCGTTCACGAAGTCTCAAGGATTATGAGAGCAACTTTCAAAAACAAATAATAAAATTTTTATAGCATTTCACGACAATATCGTATTTGTGGTTCAATAAAGCAATACGAAAAAATGTTGAATAATTAAACTTTTATATTTTTATAAAATTTAATCCGAATCCAAAAAGAAATTAATAAAAAATAATTATTAATTAATAAAGAAAATAATAATAATAATAAAAATACTCTTTGTTTAGGTACAAAAATATTGAGCTTCTAATTAAGAATATAACCGATAAAAGAACTTTTGGAAATTGTCAAAAGCTCATTAATTCTTTATTGAATATTTTCCGGTCGCCGTTAAACGCTTGTTTTGCTCTTAAGCTTTTTTAACTCTTTGACTTGAAAATTCGGCCTCATTATAGGTTTTTTCTTACTTATGGATAAAACCTCTTTAATAAGTTCCAATATTAATTCCTTTCCAATTCATTTATAATACTAAGAGGGCTTAAATTTAAATTATCTCTACTAAATATTATATAAAGAGACAGACCATTTTTGTTTTCCGGGGTAAACTAAAAAGTACTGAACCGATTTGAAAAATTATTTCACTGGCGGATATCTCAGGGTAATATATACTATATTAAATAACAACTTTCTTATTCACGAATAGATGAAATGTCCATATAAATTTAATAGGAAAATATTTTTCTTAAATTTTTTTTATTCATTTAAAATTGCACCTTCACTATCTTCCCACTCTTTCAGCTGGTTCGACAAAATTCCTCCAATTTATTTCTTAGAAATTAGTACTGTATTTTGCAGTATGAAATTCTGTTTTGTATGAAGTACACATTAAAGATCTCGAAGAAAAGTTGATCACAAAGATTAGTACAATTAGTTATATTTCATTCACACTTAAATAATATAAACAAAATATTTATTCAGTAAAAGGAAAAAATATTAAAATAAATTTTTTGTTAATCTAAATCCTTAATCGGATTTATCTCAAAAGTGGATTGACAAGTGTAAATAAACTATTACCAATAACTATAATAATTAACAAAAATAAGTAACAACAAATATCCTTTAAGCAATTCGTCCCTCATATCAAAATATACTAATATACTTGAAACAAAATTTAAGAAAAGAATAGTCTACATTCGTGAAATAATAATAAAAATTTAGGACTAGACACAAGGCACATCCATGAACTATGAAAGAGAATCTCATAAATAAATAATTATATATATATATATAAAAATAAAAATACACACGCATATATATATATATATATATGTATTTTAAATTTTCAATAATTCATAATTTAAAAAAGTCACATTCTCACCAAATTTCCCTTTTTTTTAGACGGGGAAGCTAGCGGACGATTTCTAAATGGCAAAGTCGCATTGCCAGCCATGAGTAAAAACATACGGAAAATAAATTTATAATAAATAATTAATATTAATTGATTGAACTGAAAAGAAGGGTTAAATGTTTAATTTCACCCCCTCTGACGGGTCGTATCTCAATAAACGATATATCATTGAATTCAGAATTCAATAAGGAATATTCATGCCTTGATGCCAATTCTCGTTAGGGCACATCATCTAGTATAGGAGTTATAAATTAATTAACACCTGCGCCGTGTTGAGACGCCAGTTTCAACAACTTCTCTGACGGGTGGTATCCCGATAAACGATATATCATTCGATTCGGCATTCAATGAACAATAAACGGGCAGAGTTTTCTTAGGGCATTTCGCTTAGTAGAGTAGTTATAATGTCTTTAATGAGTGTCGTTTTAATTTTTTTTCACCCTCTCTGACGGGTGGTACCCCAGTAAACGAGATATCATTCGATTCAGAATTCAATAAAGAATATTCCTGCAAATTTTCATTAGCCTACATGATCTACTTTAGGAGTTATTAATTAATTAAAAATCCTGCTCATATTGAGACATTTTTTCTATTCTTTTTTATTTATTTCTTTGAATAATTTATTATTTTTCTCTATAGAATTACATTCCCCATCTCATACTCAGAAATTTCGCTTTAATTATCATAATAATAAGGGAGATATTAATTATTTATTATAAATTAATTTTCCGTATGTTTTTACTCATGGGGGGCAATGCGTCGTTGCCATTTAGAAATTGGTCTTTTCCTTCACCGTGCTTCTTTTTTTATCTATTAATTTTAGTTATTTGTATTTTATTTTTTCATTCTTTATAGAAATGAGTCAAATATCTTGATAAAAATTTTTTGAAGAGTAAATACTTTCTATTAAAATATTATAATCATTTACCTTAATACTTTGTGATATTATATAAAGAAAAGCTTATTTCTTTTGGCGCGATTTAAATATGCCAACATTTTTCTTAATATGATAAGTAAGACCGGATTTTTTCTTTCTCCCATTATTAGCCTACAAAAGTTGTCGGAAAGCCAATTTGATCATGAAATCTGTAAAAATAACAAAAATATAGAAATACGAACACAATTTTAAGAAAGATATTATAGCTTTCTTTTTCTGGAGTATATTTATCTGCCCTAAAAACTTCTACAAAACAATTATGGTTGAGATTACTATAATAATAAATAAAATATAATAGGAAAATGATTGACAAGTTTGTTTATTTATCTGCCATTAAACATTAAATTTTGAGACTCACTTCATTCAGGTCCATTCGAGGAAAAAAAATAAATCCCCTCTCTATTAAATAATTATTTAATATTTGGATATATGAACTGTTTTTTCCCAAATTTATATATCCTGAGTCTAAATCACCTCGTATGTTTTTTGACTATTTTACCCAGGATTAGCATCCAAGGGTTAATCCAATTCTCAACCTTGGGTAATATAAAAATCTCCTTTGGTAAAAAAAATATTCAACAAATATATTTAAAACAACTCTCACGTTCTCGGTACCATTCAGTAAGGCGCGGTCCGATTACAGTTTAGTTTGCTATTTCCTTAAAAAATTTTCTGTTTCATAATTTTTGGTAATTTTTTTCGGGATGAATCTTAAAAAATGAAACAATTTCAGTTTCATCATTTTTAGTAATTTCATTCGGGCGATACTTTTCAAAAAACAATTGATTTTTTATTTAAAGAAGGTCGAAGGTCCCAGATTGTATTAAATTGAATTCTAAATAGGGACAGGATTTATTTTTCCCTCGATTAAAATCAACATGAAGTGAGCCTCAATATTTAATGTTTAATGCGGATTAATAAACAAACTTATAATTCATTTTCTTACTATATTTTATTTATTATTCTAGTAATCTCAACCAAAATTGATTTGTATAAGTTTTTTGAGCTGATAAATACAATGGAGAAAGAATTTATATATACAAATTGATCTGTCCAGCTATATCTCACTTATAAACATTTTCGTTATTTTTTTGGATTTCTGGACCAAATTGTTTTCTGACATTTTTAGGCTAATAAAAATGAATGAGAAAGAAAAAACCCCGAAAAAGTTATCTATCATATTTAAAAAAATGTTGACACTTTTAAATATAACGGGGTTCATATTTTTATAAATAATTTTAAAAAATGCCTAAAACAGCCGAATATAAGAAGACAAAAATAAAAATCTAGAATATTCTCCATAATTAAACATCTGAGATTTTGACGACTGATGGTAAGGTGACCTTTTGCAATGTTTGCCTCAGCTGAAGGATCAGAGTGAAAATCCTAGCCACTGTACTACTGGTGGAGAATATATTAATTGTATCTAATCGAAATTTTTGTCTTTTTCTTCTGAATCATTCTAGAACATCATCTGAAAGCAATGAATGCAATTGAACCAAAATTTCTACATTCATTTTTGACATATTCAGAAAACAATGAATCTCAAGAGTATAAAAATGAATTCATTGTAGATTTGTGTAAAGAATAGGAAATATTCGAAACGAAAACTCGTTTAATTTTATATTTATTAAAAGGTAAGTGACTCAATGGTTGACAATTTAAGAAAGATTGTAAACAAAAAATAGCCAAAAATACATAGTATAATTTTAAGGTTCCTAAAATAAATTCAAGACTTTCTTTAATCAATAAAAATAACAAATTGTTAATTATATTAACGTTTAATTTTTTTTAATCTTTAAAATGTATCCAAGCATAATTTTTCAAGTTGCCAATCATTGACAACATTGTGACCGAATAGTTGCCAATTAATAAATTTTAATAAAATTAAGCACTTTAGAAAAAATTCGTGCAATTTCAAATGTATGAGAGAGAGAGACTTGCGGTTATATGTTCCTCAAAGTTGGCGCTTTTTAAGACTTCATAGGAAACTAGTACAGCATAACTAGTAATAAGTATAACTTAAAGTTTGGGAGAGGGGGCAAAAATTTTTTATTTGTTCTTTACAGATAGTTTTTCTTTATTTTTACAAGTGGTTCTTATTAAAAAATTGTTAATTTTTGTGATATTTTTCATTTTTTATAAAAATTCTATGTGGACTTTTGCATTTTTTTCAACGCTGGAGGGGGGGGGGGGTGTAATTCTCTTGAATACACTACTGTGCTCAGTTCTGATAATCTTCTCCTCTTCTTTTCTGTACGTAATTTGTTAGACAAGTATGTTAATAGAGAAATGATATGGGGTAAAAAAGCTGAAATTTTAAGGAAAAATCTGAATTTCTAATTGACCAAAATTAAATACAAAAAAATCCTTGTTGATAGCTATTTTAGTTTTTGAGCAGTAGAAGAGCTCGCGGAATATAATTATTATATACAGTCAGACCTCTATATACCAGGTACTCTCAGTACTCAAAAATGTGTACGTATACAGAGGTGCACTATTAGGAAGTTAAATTTAGTTAAATGAAAACATACAGAGTTCAAAGAAATCGTCGATTATTTCCAATTCTGCGGAAAATAGAGCATAGTGTAGAATATACAGGTTTCAATGTGTATATTATTATGATATATATTCATATATATATAGAATCAGTGAGATCAAATAATTTCCATTATAAAGATACATTTTCCCTCGCATTATTATTCCAGCGGGGCCAACACGAACGCTGCCTGCTTGATGATCGAAGAAGAAAAGACTGGCATAAAAAAGTTAAGAAATGTAATCTTTGCTCTGAAATTCATGTCTCCATTCCACGTACTCGCCAGATGTGAGCTCCTGAGTTTGTTTTATCGTACATTAATTATTGAAAATGTGAATATAGATTTTACATAACAGTTGTGACAAAAAGGTCCAAGGATTCAAAATCATAATTTTGTTTTATTTATTAGCTAAACTTAAGAACTCAAGTCTAATCTAACATAATTCCAAACAATTCACTCATTTAAATCTAAGTCACCTATATTTTGCTTGTCTTTGTTTTTAAAATAGTCATATTTAAAAGACTTTAAATTGGTTAATTCTCATTCTAAATATATATATATATATATATGAAAATGAAAGAATAAGTGTTGAATAAAAAATAAAATTTAATCTATAAATACTTTATTGTGTATGGGAGAATAGACAATACATGGAAAGAATATTCATAAAGGTGCTTTAGGCTACATTCTGATTTTTTTAGGCTACAAAATAATTTATGAATCAATTACAAAAAATGTATGTTTCGGCTTTACTTTACCTCTAAACCTTTTTTAGTCTCTAAAGAAAAAAATTGTGATTTCATGATTCAGGGTCATAGTTTAGATATTTTTAGGGAGGAAGAATTTTGACGTTTTTGTAAAAAATAGATCCATTTTTGTCAACTTAGACAAAATTTGGCACTTTTAAATGTCTTGGTCAAAAATGCAAACTCGACACCTTAGCTTTCTCTTCTTGAAAAACCATTCTTTAACAAAATATCGAATATTAATCAATTAATAAAGTATCTATGTACACTGTGGGGTATCAGGGGTAAGGTCAAAAAAAATTTGCAAAATCAATACAATCAATAAAAATATGAAAAAAAATTACAAAAAGTTTAAATTGAATTTATGATAAGAACCAACTTTAAGGGCCATATAATAACAAATTTTATTTGATCTTTGTACCATCAACTTATATCATCTTAATCCATTTTGGATCATTTTAATTGAGTATTTTGATTTCCTGATTGTATGATTATCTACATTTTTCCCAAGTTTACTTTTTATTTTTTGGGTTTATCATATTATTCAATATTCAGCAAAATTTCATTATCTTATTTTTCTAAGAAGTGATAATAAGTTTTTATCTAATTAAATTATATATCTTATATATTCTGCACATTTTCTAAAATTTACTTCTTTTTTAAGTGCCTCTCCGATCCGAATGCCGACGACCATCACGGCGATTTTAATTTTATTTGCTGCGACCCTGAGTTGAGACTACAATCGAGACCATTCAGCCAGGATATTCTCTATCTGCCAGGACCTCTTTTGTCAATAATTTTCCCTAAGATTACGTTTTTGAGAAGTCGATATTGTTCTTCTTCATGAAATGGCCAAGAATTTTCTAAAATTTTAGTATAACAAATATGCCTTAATCTTAATCTTGTATTGGTTACAAGATTAATATCAATTGCAATGATAATTCGACTTTGTCATGTTCAAACTGCAAACAACTGTTTCAAAAATCTATGTTAATATAAGAACTGACTCTATTTCTTGAAAAACCCACTCATTGGAATGGAATTATATTTCATGCAGTAAGAACACGCAGACTGCGGACTCATCTTGAAATCAGAAAATATTGACATAAGGAAAGATGAAGCTACTGCTTGGATGAGAATACTCTAACTGGTCAGTTGGATGACTCCTTTAACACCTGAATCCGAATAGTATGGCAAACTCTCTTAAAAATATTCTATCTAACTTGACTAATGCATTAGAGCAGCAATTCTCAACCCCCTAAAGGGACATGAAAAAAAGACAAAAAATAAAAAAAAAAATCGAATTATTGAAACCAAAATAAGAAATTGTATAAAAAAATGTAATATCTTCTATCCGTGCCTTTCAATGAAATTTACAGTCATAAATATTTTGAAATTTTTGCCTTCCCTTTAGTGGAGGACGCCACAAATCAAAATTAAAAAAGGGGGGCGCAAATGAACAAAAGTTAAGAAACCATGCATTAGAACACCTCATAATTCTCCAAAGAACCTTGTACACTTAAAAAATTCAATTTCATTTTAGTGAGACCCCATTTTGAATAATAATAATAAAATGGCTCAATTGTGTGGAGTCCGACGACCAGCAGGATGTGGAGATACTTCAGAGTCCAGCGAAAGTTCTTGAGGGCTTTATATTCCTATATCCTCGCTGAGGACTACGAGGAGACTATCTTTTAATTTATCCTCTTTTGCATCGAGGGTGAGGCTACATCACCTAATATCAAAACACACACTCACAAATTTAGATATTATTGAGTGTAGCTATTTTTTTTAATGTAACTCTTTTTTATATTTGAAAAATATTATTTTATAATTTAAAAAAAATAATTAAAATTAAATTGAATAAAATCAATAGAGTCACCTATGGTTTCAGAAAAAAGTTTTTTATTTAATTAACTATCACTACTATTTCTATTAAAATAAAAAAAATTATATTAAAATTTTGGAGAAATTTTAAGTTAATAAGAAAAAAAAATAAATTCAAATTAGAACAAATTAATGAAATTCGTTATAATAAGCTGCTATATAAAAGTTTTTGAAGAATCGAAAAATGTTAATAAATAAAAAAATTATAACCATAAGTAAAATGTCATTTTTTTACTTTTTGAATTTTTAAAAAATAAAATTTGTAAAAGGAAAGTTTAGTATTTATTAAAAATTTGATACTTCACCTATATTCACGTTTCACACCCAACATCCCAAAGTTCAAAAAGTAATTATCTCACCCTCCCCTCCCGGAGATTCGAGAAAATTATTTTTTATTACATACCTCAAGAAAATTAGGTTTTTCGTTGGATATAATAATAATAATAATATTCTTTTAACTTCCAAACAGAAATAATCCGATTAAATGGAAGTTAAAATGGTACAAGAAAAAAAATAAAGAAAAAATAATAACAATATACAAGAAAAAGTAATTTTATACAGAGGATTATATACAATATTTATTAACTTAATTAATCAAATTTTAAAAACACTCATAGAGACAGGTCGGCCTCCCTCCGAGTATACTCAACAATAATCCTTAATACAGGACCAATCCCCCCAGTCCAGCATGATCTGAGGTAGAAGAGAGACCAAAACCTCAGGGTGAACGCCATATAATATAATTAAAGGAAAGCTGAAAATTGTTTTAATTACATTAGTCTTTACCAAATGTTTAAATTTTAACCTCGCCTCTACGGTCTAGGTACGCTATTTTGAAAAAAATGCCAAATTTTTCGACTTTTTTCTTTAGTTTTTCGTAACTAACTCCAAACTTCTCATCAAAATTGTCTTTATTAAATAAATTCTAGACCATTAAATTATGTTACATGTTAAAATATAATTGAGGATAATAGTTCAAATCAAGAGACAAATTTTGCTTAATTTTAAGAAAAATTTTTTTTCTATTTTATAACTTAATTGCAATCAATTTGACAGCAAAAGTGTGAAGAATGAAAATTGTAAAAGTATTTAATTCTCTTCTTAAATGGTATAAAATTCAATAAATTCGACGGACACCCAAAAATATAGGTATTTTTTAAAATACCCTATGCCAATGAACTAGACTGGAAGATAATTTGGATTATTCTCACATGGGAAATATTTATTTTTACACTGAGTCTCAATTCAAATAACAATTTGCTTGTGATTTCAACCTCTAAATATCCTTTTATGAAATACGTTTGAAAAGCAATATGTTTCAAGTCGGTATTTGATGTTGTATCTTTATGAACAAAGAAGTCGGATAGCGGAGCGACGCTAAGGGTTGGGGGAGAGTCTAGAAGATCAATACCGAGTCGAAAATATTTAAAAAACGATAGAAATTTATATTATTTAAAAGAATATAAGTCGAAATAGTTTATATTCTTTTTTAATGGTAAAATAAAATTATTTTAACCATAAACTTGTATATATATATATATATATGTAGAATGTTTTTACGGGTTGGGCCGCGTTGATTGAGAGAGGCAAATCCAAACCTCGGAGACATCCACCGACCAAATTTGGGGACCAGCAAGATTGAGACCCCGAAAACAAACCACCACCATCATCACTTCCTAACCCAACACTCTTGAAAATGGCTCCAAAAGGAGAGTCGAAATGTCGAGTTAATCTCAACAATCAACGCGGACCAACCCGTGAAAACATTATTATTCCACATAGATCCAACCGCGGAAACCTTCCAGAACATATATATATATATTTGTTCTGATCTTAATACTTTATGGTATATACAATATTACATTTATAAGAAAAAATAAAAATGAGTTGGAATTGATAGAAATGTTCCCAAGCTGAACTCCTAGTATCTAATTTATGTTCAATAGAATCGTTAGAATTTGAAGTTAGTAGTTTCTATTTAATCAAGGACTTTTAACAAGTATGCTTCATGCAGGTAATAAAATTGCCACCCTACGATGAATATAATTCCTTTGTCTAGATGATTTGGGCTCGGTGAGAAATGGATATAATAAAACAGAACACATCTACGTAGTGATTGAAATATCATAGGTGACTCAATTAAGTGAATAATAAATAAAAAGGTAACAATATGTTAAATATTAACTTACTGAAAAGAGCAAAAATCCTGGAATGAAATTTTTATAATATAAAAAGCTAAATCTTGGCTACTTAATATTCCCACTTCTTTTTCTGTCCAGATCTAAGAGCCTTCGACTTTCAATAAAGCTCGAAAATGAGAAGACTCTTAAATAAATATAAAAATTAAAAAGTTGGTCTTTGTACAAGTTTTAATCTTATTATTAGTTGGCAAGAAAAGTTGGGGAAAGAAGCAATACGCTAGTGGAAATGGGTAAAGAGAAACGTTCGTTCGATAAGAGAAAAAAGAGGAATGGAATCGGTGTAATGAGAAGATGGGGGAGTAGAAAGGAACAAAATGGCGAAAAATATAAATTAATAAGAAAAGGTTCAATGGCGGATCTAAAGTAAGATGTGACAAAAAACAATTTCAATCAAGCTTCCTTCTTCACTGAGGCATTGATGAAAAAAAACTTATTTTTTTTAACACTTTACAAATATTATGATAGTGTATATATATATATATATATATATTTTCTTAAGTCTTTTTCGGCATCTGAGCCCATTTAGACTCTGTCCATATTTATTTAAATTTCAATCATTTGGTATCCAATATTATTTAAATAAATTTTTGTCGCTTTGGATGGGAAGTGAACCTCTGACCTTTGGTATGTGAAGCGAGACCTCTAACTATGCACCAAGGGACAGGACGATATTATATTAGGTATAAATTAGAAATCTATTTCTCATTTAATTGAATCTCTGAGTCGGGAAATAGCTTTTTCAGCAGTTATCAATCTCAAAGGTTAAATTAAAATTATTATTATAATTATAACAGATTTTGTCTATTTTGGTTTTTTTATTACTTGAATCCTTTTGAACTTTAATTTAAATAGAAACTTCAATTATATTTATACATATTTAAATTTTATTTAAAGTCTAAAATACCTTAATTAGGTTTTTTGTTTTTTACTTTTGTTTGAATTGGAAAAAAAAATCAAAAAATAAGATAAATGCACTTTTATCAACAATAAAAAATAATTTTTCCGAAATGTCTAGATAGATGCAGTCTCTTAAGAAATCTTCCTCAAACTCCCTCTCCCACAGTTCCAGTTATCACAAAATTATGGCTGCAGTATTTTTTAATGATATAAAAAGAGTAAGGAAATATAGCTTGATGTTTTCTTTAAAAAAAATAATGAAATTTTATATATTTTAAATCCAAATGTATTTTTCATAAAATAACTTTAGTACTCCTGGTGTAGAGAAATCTCTTATATAGATGAGAGTCGCTCTTATGGCGCTGGTTGCAACTGTCAATGAACTTTTTTTTTTAATTATATTAGATTGGAAAGAAAGTTCTTGCGGTTTTTAACTATTAAATTCAAATGCACATATCTCAGCTCAAACAAAACTTTATTAATTAAAATAAAGACCATTGCAATCAATGCACTTTTGCCAATGAGAAACAAGTTTTGTTATTCCGGTTGAATAAAATTCTGGAGTCCTGGAGGCGAAAAACTCGTTGAATCCCGTTTCAACATCTCTCTGGGATTTGAAGCATTTCTCACGCAAGAAGTTTTCGAGGTGCTTAAAAAAGTGATAATCGGTGGGGGAGAGATCTGTCGAGTATGGTGGATGATATAGAGTTTCGTAGCCCAATTCGTTCAACTTTTGAAGGGTCGATCGGCCGACGTGTGGCCGGGCGTTGTCATGGAGAAGGATAGGATCATTTCTGTTGACCAGTGCTAGACACGAACGTTGAAGTTTTTCGTACATTTCGTCGATTTAGTGGCAGTACTTTTCAGCTGGTTTCACCAGGATTCAGGAAGCTGTGATGAATCAAACCGGCCACAGACCACCAAACTGTCACCATGACCTTCTTTTGGTGAAACTTTGGCTTTGGGAAGTGTTGTGGAGCTTCGTCGTGGTCTAGCCACTGAGCCAATCGTCGCCGATTGTCATAAAGAATCCTTTTCATCACACTTTACAATTTGTACAAGAAATGGAGCATTTTTATTGCGCAAGAGAAGGGCAGACGACACTTCAAAAGGACGATTTTTTTGATGTTCTTTTCGTGCGGCACCCATTTATCAAGCTTTTTTGTTTTTCCAATTTTCTCTAGATGGTTACAGATTGTTGTATGCGTTACGCCCAATTCAGAAGCAAGCTCCCGAACGGTTGTACTAGGATTGACTTCAACTAGGGCCCTCAGGTCATTATTGTCAACATCTGATGGCCAACCACTGCGCTCATCGTCTTCAAGGTTCTCGTCACCGCTTCGAAATTTTTTAAACCACCATTGTGCAGTACGTTTGTTAGTGGTCCCAGGTCAAACGCCTCGTTGGTATCGCGAGCTGTTTTGGCAGCTTTCCGACCTAGTTTGAATTGTTCGAATCTGTTTCTTGTCCATGTTGTTTTCAACACCCTGAGAAATCAGGAAAACTAATTTGAAAATTAATATCACATTTTCACAGAGCAAAAAATGCACTTTAAAATTATATACAAAGTCAATATGCAATTTAACACCAACTTAATCGAAAATAGAGCATTTAAAATCAAAATAACAAAAACCGTAAGAACTTTCTTTCCAACCTAATAATTAATATTTTAAATAAAAGACTAAATAAATAAGATTTTCTAAGACAATACTTTTATTATATTTAAAAAATTTTCTTATATCATATTGAAATAAAAAAAAATAGGCAACAAAATTACAAAACTATCATATAGTAAGCCTTTGCCATTTTTTAAATTTATTGTCATAAAGATGACACATTGAGATTTTTTTAGAAAACTATTTCCAAGTTTCGAGTAATCTTTAAAGAACCATAAACATTAAGAAGGAAAAAACAAAGAATCCTCCGAATGAAGGCTATCATTCAAGAAAATATTTTATTCAGGCCCATCTTCTTGTTCTATTTGTTCTATTTAAAATTATCTAAGTTTTACAATATACAATTAATATTTATCTAACATCTTATGGTTCACAAGAAAATTAAATATTTTTTATAATATCTTTTAGACATAATGAATTTTATTTATGGCAACATAATATTGTAGTTTCTATGTTTAAAAGATATACATATAAAAGTACATCCCAATGACTTTCTTCTAATTTTCCTTTTAAATAAAGAACTATTAACAAATCATTATCAATAAGAAAATGTAGAGCTAACAATATATAGTAATACCTTCTTCCAAAAATATAGGCTTAATTTGAGACCATCTATCTAATCTTTATTAATATTCTTATGTTCCTGATATGAATCAACTAATGAAGTTTGTCTATTTATTATTATTATATAATATTAGATCTACTTTTCCCCTTAGACATTAATATTTGTGATTTACGAGAAGTTATCAGATGCAAAGACTGGTAGCTAATATTACTTCAAATAATATTTTCTGGGGCGACGTTTCGTTTATTTGTGACTTATTGAAAAAATTACAAGTTATTAGTTTTAATGTTTAAAAGGAAATTTAAAAAAAAAAATAGAAGAAAGTATGGGATATCCCAGCGTTTCCCAAACTTTTTTGACCGCGGCCCGGTACGAGATTTTAAAATTTTTCGCGACCCACCTTATGAAAAAAAAACATTTATTTACAAAACAAATTTTATTTTTTAATAAAAATCAAGTTATTTGTTTGTTTATTTCATACACAAAAATTTTTTTGTGTTTTTACAATTTTTGCCGCGACCCGGTGCCGGGTCACGACCCACACTTTGGGAAACGCTGGGATATCCTCCAAATTACTTATATAGACATATGCATTGTCTTCTTTTAAACATAGAAACTATTATCTTGTCATGAATGAATCAAATGTATTGTAATGTTTAGACGGTCATAAATGAAAAAAAAAGATGATCTGTAACTACTGGTTGATTGATGAGCAGAGGATTACAGATGATCCCATATCTTTGTTTGTCCCATCTTAAATTTAATTTCACTACTTATATCCTGGAAATAATATATATAATTTCACATTTATGATAACAAGTATAAAAAAAATGAATACATCTTCTTAATAAAATTCTAATAAAGTGTTATTTGTGTTTGTTCTTCTCTAAAAACAAGCTAGTGTACAGTGTATTTAAAAATAAATTATATATATTATATATAAACTTTAATAATTAATAAGAAAAATAGACAATAAATTGAAATTAATTTCAAAGTAAATAAGTTTGTTTATCTTTGGATTATTTACAGGTATTAAAATGTCCCTTGTTCTGCTCTCTTCTACCTTTCAGTTAAGATTAATTAAAGCAAAAAATAATATTATCATGTAATTGTGTTTGTTGCCTACCTTACTTTTAATAAATGTTATGAGTCCTTCGTTTGTTCTAAATGACTTCTGGCTCCTATTAATCTCCAAGCATGATACTTTCAAATATATATATATATATTACATAAATTTTTTATTATTTGTGAGTTAACCATAGAAACACATACAAGTGATTATAATGAAAATAATTGGAATATATGGAAAATTAAAAGAAAAAGAATTATAATTGTTTGGAGCAACATAATTTGACATAATGACATTTAAGTCAGTTTGTTTGGCAACGATTTATACACATCATAATTATTTATTGTTGTTAGAAATAATTAAATATTTAATATCAGTATGGAAAATGAATTAATAAATAATTAAGTTAACCTTTTAAACCATTTAAAATTTAAATTTGTTTTATTTACCTTTTTGTCAAAGACTGATTCCGAAGATGAGACATTTGAAGAAAAATAAAAAATGATTTTAAAAAATTTAAATTTAAATTAATTCTAAATTAAAATAATGATTTAAGGCAATTTTTTATAATTAGTGATGTATTCATATTATATTATAATATATTTTAATAAAAAAGGAGAAATGAGTTTTTATCTCAAATGTCTAACCCAATGTTACATCATTAGACAAAAATTTTGATAATTAAAAATTAAAATAAAAACAAAATTTAATAGAAAAATTTTCGTAAAACAAATTCCCAAATTTGAAATATTTAATTTTTTTTTTAATTTTAATAAAAATATTGTGATTGACAGTTCGTATAATAATGGATTTCTCTTTTTATATATTACAAAAAATAGAAATAAAAAGAAAAATATTCATAAAAAATTACATTAAATTTACATGTAAATTAGAATTAATTTCCAAATTCAATTTTTTTTCTATCAAATTTTATTATTTTTTCTAACGTTTCTTTAAGGCATAGAGTTGACATTCCATTTTGAGACCTCACTGCCTTTTTCGAAAACAAAGAATAGACATCTCGCCATTAAATAAATTTTTAACATGCAAGCCGGCATATGCATGTTATAGGTAAAATTAATTATTTCTTCTTTTTAATTAATCCATTTCTACATTGATATTATGAAATTAGTTATTTCTAAACATTATATGTATAAATAGTTTGCATGCAATCGATGCAACAATCACACCTTCACAACATGTTCACAAAAATTCATTAATTCTTTATTTATTCATTTAAGAAATTCATTAATTATCATTATTTTAAATATGATTTACCATGATTTAATTAATCCTGGTGATTTCTATTTGTTAATATTAAAATTTTTCTTCTCTTTGCTTTACACATAGATCAGGTCACATCTTTTTTTTTTTTTTTGTCATTAAAATAAATTATTTTCCATCTATAAAATAAAATACAGAGTGATTAGATTTATTTTGGTGAATATTTAATAATAAAAAGATCAAAAAACAAGATGAAAAATAGAAAAGTTGAATACAGAAAACAATTTATATCTGTTTAGAATCACTCAAGTTTCAGAGAAAATGTATCCTTCTCTTTTTAGATAAGTATCAGCAAATCGTACAAAATTATCATCTCATTTAATGTGGCACAAAGTTAAATATGAATCTCACAAAAAAATCATAAAAATATTTTTTCTATTTACAAAAAACAAGCATCAAGCTTGCAAATAAATGTAATTTTGCAAGTATTTGAAATATATATATATTTAAAGTTGAAAGAAGAAGATTGTTGCTGTGTTTTAATTTTAATAGATGAGAAGGCAGGTTGAGCAATAATTCAGTCTTTGGATGCTTAATAAAAACTCAAATTTGAGACGTTTCAACCTAGACTTACTGGTTCATCATCACTCCAATTTAATCGTATTTTTGCCCAAAGTTGGTCCACTTGGGTATTTAATAATAATACTTTAATGTAATTAAATAAAAAAAATCAAAAGGTTTAAAAAATTAAATATATATATATATATATTATCTTTATTAAAGTATTAATAAGATTTAATATAACAAGATGAAAAAGTTATAGAATTTATTATATAAAAACAACATTTAGTGCTCTCTATTGGTTTTTTTAAGTCATAGAAAATATATTTTTTTCTTCTTTATAGATGAGTCCTAGATCTTGTTTATCATTTAAGGACAAGGCAATTTTACAAGATTTAATGGCATTTATTTATAAAGAGATGGATGGATGTTATTTGTTATGACAAATTAAAATACCAAACATTTTTAATATAAAAAAAGTGGCCTGAATTCCTCTTTGTTTTCCATCTTGCTACATTACATCTTAATGACACTAATAAATTTAGATAAATAAATAAATAAATATATATATATATAAAACCTTTCAGTGTTTTTTATTTAATTATATTAAAATAATACTATTATTATATTATATTATTATAATATATATCTAACATCTACCGTATTTATTTAGTGTTTTTGCATTTTTTGTTAAATAAGAAACATATTTTTTATTTTTTAGTATGGGGATTTTCGTCTCTCTAGATCTTAGAAATTCACGGGACAAACAGCTTCTCTGGAATTCCGAATAGTCTATGCAAAAAAAATCTCTTCTCGATTAGGAAATAAATTTCTTACACATTTTAACATATTTCGTCAAAAAAATTGAAATTTGTTTTACTTTTATTGGAAATTAGGCTAATATATCAGTAATATATATATATATATACAGAGAATCTATGACATTTTATTAGTATTTTCTATAGAAATTTTGCAGATTAATAGGAAACTTTTATTTTCTTTTAATATAGTTAATATTATATATTAAGTCAGTTCATTCTAAGTGAATTTTAAGCTTATTTTTTTATTGCAACTCTCATACAATTTTCGATTTAATGTCAATTAATAAATTAATTTAATTTCAAAGGATTCTACAGTTTAAATTTTTTTTGCTTGCTAAATTTGTCTTAAATATAATTGTTAGTTTTAAAATATATTTTTCTGGTTTTTTGAAAAAAAAAAAAAAATTCAGAATTAATGCATAGAAAAATAGTTTTTTATGTAGGAAAAAACCAGATGCTTTCTATCTAATGAAATGTTAAGTTTAATGAAAATATTTTGAATTAATTCATTTTCAGTGTAGAAAAGCTTGTTGGAACATTGTCTTAGTTAATAAAAATATGAATGATAAATGAGATAAAATCTCTCTTCGCTTCAAAAGAGTAGATGCTTACTCTCCATCGAAGTCACAGACTCCAGATCTTAATGTTAATATTTTTAAAAACTAAGACGAAAGACCATAGAAAAGTTTATCTGCTTTAAGGATGAATTGACATTTCGAAATATTTGCATTAAAAAATATTTAATTGGACCGAAAACGTGTTTTTTCTCCATTTCCTACATAATCAACAAATCCAACCACCTTTGAAGAAGAGTTTTTTGCATTTTGAGATTATTTCTAATTAAAAAATTGAAGTTCTAAAAAGATTTGATAAGAATTCAAATCTTAATATAAAAATAATTCAACAAGTTTATAATAGAATTATATATATATAACTTATATTATATTCCAATATTCTGGGGAAACCCAACTAGACTAATTTTTTTTGCTCTACATAAATGCACAAATTGAATCTTTGATGATCATCAGTTATCTTTTTTTGGGGAGAGGGGACCAAATATTTCTTTTTATTATCAGGCCTAATAAGCTGAACTCTCGCATCCAAATAATCGAATTTCTACAGAAAATAGATATAAGGGGGACAGGAAAAAATGCTGGTTTTCTTTTCGACTGTCTTAATATATTAATATTTTTTTATTTTTTATTTTTTTAAAATATTTAGTTGAAATTTTAAGCCTACCAAAGAAATCTATTTAAGAAATAATACCTAAATAACCAAGCTAATTTATTTTACCTTACAAAAGTTTTCAACTTGAAAATGAAGTTGATGTTTCTATTATTGATGAATATAATGATGTTTTGGTCCTGGGCTTGTGCTGATAGTTACTTTTCTGAAAAAAAAGCGAATTGTCATTTAGAATACTTCAAGATTTATAGGAAGTAAATAATTCATTTTAGCCACTTTATTTTAATCCTGATCATATAAGGGCTCTTATATTATGAGGATCAAACCATGTTTCTACCAAAGATTAAAGTGACTATAAATAACATAAAAGATTATAAATGACAGATACTAGGGGATTTCATATTTTATCCTTCACATGAATTCAATTTCAGTAAAAAAAAGTCTATTATATTTGTTTTTTATTTTAAATGGAAACAAAATGTATAGAGAAGAGAAAGAGAGAGGAAAGGAATTTGCTGAGTTAAGGTTAGAATGACATCAGATTGACAGAAATTTGAAAATCAGAACGGACAACTTTTGAACAAATGAAAGACTAAATGATGGTAAATTTATTTCAAAATATTTTAAATATTATCAAAAGATTTCTTTTTAATTAGTAGCCTTGATGTCGAACTCTGATTAGTCTAGTGATTTTTATCCGGGAAAATGGTAAATTTCAAAAAAATTTCCAAAATTAAAAAAAAAAAATTATTTTATAAAATACTTTACATGTATAGGCTTTTTATAAAATACATTCGATCTATAGGAAAGTAAATTTTTTTCCACAACGGATTGAGGTCCTCACCTCAGAATCAAAAAATAATGAATTTGGTCATCTCGTCTCTGTGTGAGTGTAGACACGATTGCAGTCGATTGTTTTTTATAGTATTTCCTTTTATTTTCCTTATTATATATATATATATATTATACAAACTATATAGAGAAAGGATTGCAAAAACCAAAAAATTCGATGATGAGGTTTCAACGGAAAATACACGTTTTAAAGACTGCTAAGTCTAAACAGATCACGCAAAATTAATTATCTGTGTACATAAAATTTCTCAAAAAAAAAAAATCCACTTTATTACCCTGATAAATGTTGAGTCAGTCCAGTCGAGAGAGAATATAAGAGATTAACTTTGAATCTCTGTCTTTCTCGAGCATGTTATCAAAGTTTTCATTTTTTTTTATTATTATAATTAATATTTAGAAGTTGAAAGACAAAAAAAAAAAAAAAAAAAAAAAAAAAATTCAGTTTAAAATAATTTATTTCGATCCTAGGTTGAGAGATCTTTAAACTCTTAATATTATTCAATTAAGTAAAAAATATTTTTCAACTGAAAAGGATAAACTTTACGACTATAATATAGTCGTAGAAGAGTTTAAGAAAATATTAAAATTTGGAATGAAACGGTCCGCAAGGGGCTGTAGAATAAAATATATTGACCCCCAAAAGTCCAAACATCATAAAATTTTGAATTTAAAATTTTAATAGAATAGAAAAAACAATGATTGACCCAAAATAACCCCTGGCCCTCCATTTGAGTTTTAAATATCTTGGCCTCCAGCCGTCCAAAAATGGTTTAATTTTGAATTTAAGATTAAAAAAACACTGTTAAATTAAAATCACATTAAATCAAAAAAATTTTTAGTTAAATTTATTAAATTTTGATCAAAATTTTTTTTATTTAATGTTTTATTTAATAATATTTTATAAAATTCTTAAATTCAAAATTTCACAATTGTTGGCCTATTAGGGGTCAAACTATTGAAAACAGAAAAGGTAGACCCGAGTCATTTATGTCAATCATAGACTTTTCTATTTTACCTGACCTTAAATTTACAATTTCACCAATTTTGGACTTTTGGGGGCCAACATATTTAAAACTCAAAAATGGCAGGCCCGGGATCATTTTATGCCAGTCATAGTCTTTTCTATTCTATTAAGACCTTAAATTAAATTCAAAATTTTATCATTTTGGACTTTTTGGGGCAAGATATTTAAAAATAAAATTTTTTTTAAGTTTTATATGGCCTGTAAAATGTTAAATTTGTTTTAGAAAAGTTTGAAAATGACTTGGAAACGATATATATATAATATCTAAGTAATAAATGAAACTTATAATGAAATAGAGGAGTGAGTGGGTGATGCCGAGATTCAATTATTATATATTTTCGTCAGGAGGAAAAAAACAGTAAATTTCTAATTGAGTTTAATAGTCTTGATATATTGATAGAATTTTGGGTCTTCATCTTCAAAGGTTTACTATTATGCACTCATTAATGAAAAGTCACTCTCCAAGTATTAATGTAACATTCACTGAGATACAAAAAGACCTTCATTATAAATATATAACGTTAATGAGTGTATATAAGTAAATCTCTGAAGAAGGCCAAACTACTTTGGAATCAGACTATAAACTCATTTGGAACTGTACTGCATTGTTTTTTTCCTCCTCCTACCAAAAATATTATAGTGTCAAGTGAAGCTTAAAAGTTTACTTATTTGGTAATGAAATAAAAGTGGAGCAGGCTGCAATGCATTTTATACCACCCTTTTGAATATAACTTTTCGGCACAAATTATACGTACATTCTTTAAATTTCTTAGACATTACAAATCAATTTCAAAATAAAATTGTCCGCGATGCAAACACACAACAAGCACAAATTTATATTTACAATTTTAAAAGAGTACTTAAAAAGTCGCGACATCAAATTTCACCCCTAATTCTAACTATAAGAGAAGACAGGGTGGAGCCCTTGTTTTTAAAAAATTATAATTTCTTATCTTTCTCTTCTCCTACTCCCTCCTTCTCTTTCTCATTCTCTGCAAGCCATTTCTCCTCCTGACTCATTAACCAATCAGAGAGGTTTAAATCTCTGGCGCCAAAATTCGCTAGAACTTTAAGGGAAGTTGAGTGCTTACTCAGATCAGTTGAGGGGGAGCCTTTGAAAAGTAACAACCCCACGTAGGCCTTTATAAACAATCCAACGCCTCCTCATTTTGTGGGCGGCCATGATGCCAACCAGTTTGCTTCTCTCACACTAATCGATTACAAACGTTTTTACTTAGGTATTTTAATTCAATTTGATTAATTATTCTTTTAATAATCTTTTTAGACATTTAATATTTATAATTTTCATTATGAATTTAAGAATACCTCAATATCCATGATGTCGAAGCTTAAATGATAGAATGGAATCTTTTTTTTTTTTTTTTTTGATTCTCTCGCTGAATTAACAATTCCTCTACTGCAAATTTTATCTTACACATTTTTGAAGTGTTCGTCACCCCTGGCCTATACTAAAATTGTGTTGTTAGGTCATTTTGATCTTATTATTAACTTCTCCCACGATAGATATAATACAAAAATATTTTACATAAAACCAAAGAATGTTATTCAAAAGAAATGAATTTTACTTGAATTATAAAGGCTTTTTTTTTAAAGTATCCTAAATCTTATATAAGCCTAGGACTACCTACATACATGTCCATACTTGTTCATGTACTCTATATTGAATATATGTTTGTTTAATATTTAATAATACAGTTGAAGGTTATTATTTGGGAATGAAATTAAAGTTTTGCAACTAGCACTGCATTGACTTTATTCCACACTTTTGAGTATAACTTTTCGGAGGGATTGTGTCTTCTACAAGTTTTTTTGGCGTTACAAATGACAAAAATTGTACATTATAACAAGCACACATTTATACTCCAAGAATATTAATATAGAGTTTCTCTGAGAACATATTAAAAAAAAGAGTATTTAAATAGCCTCGATATCTATTTTTTCCTGATCGCATTACATTCTCACAAACACACACATTCACACATATATAGACAGGATTCCAAAAGCTGCTTAAATGGACTTAGGGGACCTGAGTTCTAGTTTTATTAATTTTTAATTGACTATATTTATCCAAAGAATTTATAAAAAAGCCTATGCCTCTTAGAACAGAGGTAAAGGTCTTGCTTCTTGATCACACCAATTAAATAAAAATAAACAGATAAGGGGTAACCTAAAAATTATATAATTTATCTTGTCTCATGGCTTCTGATGTGGGAAAACAACAAATATATAAATTTAATTTTTAATGAATACACTAAGCTCAAAAAGTTTCCTTATTAGTAATTACACCATATATATAATTTTAATTACTTTATTTAAGAAATTTTACTTTCACCCCTCTATTTCACATAATACTAATGGAAAAGTATTTTTTATGATCATGAAAAATTTAAACCTCCATTTAATAAAAAATCTTACTTTTCTTGTCAAAAGGATAGCTAAAATGCAAAAAATCTAAATGTGCAAATGTATATTTATATATGTGTGTGTATGTATTTGTGTAGCTTTTATTTTGACTTTTATATCTGGAACCACTCATTGAAAAAGGATGAAACTTAATAAATTTATTGCCCCAGAAGCCTAAAGAATATTTTAAAATTTGAAGCGAATCGACCCCAGGGGACCTCACAATATTCATCGTTCACAACCATTTTCTCAGCATCCGTTGGCCCAAATCTTTTGAATTTGGTGATAATAATTAAGACGTTTAGCTTCAGCTCTGGAACAATTTCCATAAAAATCCGTTGAGTGGAAGGGAGTTTTATTCTAAAAAAAAAAAAACGAAAAAAAAAGAAAAAAAAAAAATTAGGTATAATAATTAACATATGTCATCATAGAAAAATAGCTGAGATTTTATTTAAACTTTGACTTTTTAAAAATTCAATTAATGAAAAGACAATATAACAAAAAATGACAATAAAATCAACTTGATAGATTTGTTAACTGGCACATTTTATATTCCCAGAGAAAATCCCACAGATTAGTGATGGCTAAAATGTGCGAGAAAGTGATACAACTTAACTTTGCCTCCCTAACGTTTGGTTATTCGTCAAAATAACAAATTGAAAACAATTTTATATTCTCTCTGTAAAGTAAAATTTAATTTTTCGGCGAGAACGTCATATTATTTAAAAAGCGGTTTTATTCTTTAAAATAATATTTTAGCTCGATATATTAATTATATTGACTTAGGTTTAAACAACAAATTCCAAATGTCTTGAGTTATGAAAAAATGTTTTTCATTTCCCATGAAGATCTTCCACATAGAAATTCTGATTTATCATTTAAATGTATACATGTGTGTGTGTGTGTGTGTATGTGTGTGTGTGTTAGTATAAGTAATATATATTTTCTCTATAAGTAATATATATTTTCTCTCATTCACTTTCTTCCTTTCTCTCTTGTTTTGCAGGCAGGGACCTGCCCGCCCGTTGCCTTTAGCTCAGGTGTTAGCCAAAGCGTCTCTTCAGTCTTGGCAGAGAAGCCGTCCCAAAGTACATCAGATCCAACGTTCCAGATTTTTAGCAATTTCTACATTTTGGTAAGTATATTTAAAAATGTTCGTTAAATTTATTCATTAAGGATTAAAAGGGAGAATGATATAAAAATATTTACAAGAAATGTTTTGTTTTTATAATAAAATGTCTCAGAATTAGGGAACTTAAAAAGAGAACAAAATCATCTTGATTTCTTTTAGAATCACTATTTAAATATTTAATATGAACTTAATATAGACGATATTACGATTATAAGTGAATAAAAATACAAAACAACTGTATCATATATCGTTATGCTTATTCATTCAATTGACTTTTCAAATTTTATTAATTTTTTCAGGAACTATGCTAATCTTAATTAAGTTAAAAAATTCCAAATTTTCTTCCTCTGGTTATTGCATTTTTCAATAAAATAATTGATTTGCTAAGCTTATAATCCTGAGTGGAAGAGAACTTTTAATTAGTATATCATCTGTTCCTATAAATTTCATCTCATTACCAATAAAGTATTAATTTTGTTTGTACTTTAAATTAAAAATAAAAGAAAATGGCCCTAAAAATAGTTTAGGTTTTCGACCTTAAATAAAAATAACCGGGTGTGCCTAAACGCCCTTTGCACAACTTTCTTTTATCTAAGGAAAGAAAGCTGAGTGATAGGCTATTACACCATTGCGTCGGTGCTCCTAGTTAGCCGTTTAATGCCAATTTAATTAATTTCATTAAATTCGTTTAAAAAATAGAGCGCTACTCCTGCCCCTTACCCGAACAACGGCAAAAGACTACATCAGTGTAGTGGGTCCCAAACAATTTTAGACGGATAAGGGGCTAATATATTTCAAAGATCATCTAAAAAATTATTAAATTTTAATTAAAATTGTTTGACCGAATTATGAGAAAATCGAAAAAAAAAAAATAAAAAACAAAAAAACAAAATATAAAAACTTAAAAAGTACACCAATAAAGTGAACCCTAGACAATTTAGGGAGGGGAAGGAAGTGTTAATGCATTTCAAAGATCATCTAATAAGTAATTGTTATATGAATATTGAGAAAATCGAAAATAATACATAAGGACAGTACTAGTACTCTTTGGTCGAATTTACTGAAAAGCTTCGAGGTGCATGGGACGAGGGTATATAACTTAAATATAAAATTTCAAACTCATACTTTAGAAAAATCTTGTTAACAGACAGAGCATTTTGTGAAAACCATTTTTTTTTTTATCAAAATGTATATTTCCCTTGAAATCTCGACATCGATTTTTTTGCGATCGCAATATTTTCTCACTTTATATTTCATATTTAGGTAATAGAAAGTAAAAAAAAATTAGTAGATTTTAGGAATTCATCCCATTATTATAAATTGGATAGAGCTTCTAATGCCTACAGGATGCAAAATATAAAAACATTATATACTAAATTATCATTTTAATGTATAAGTGTGTGTGTGTTAGTGTAAGTAATATATATTTTCTCTCATTTACTTACTTGCTTTTTCTCTTGTTTTGCAGGTAGGGACCAGTCAGCCAGCCCCTTGCCTTTCGCTCAGGCCCTAAAGAAAGCTTCATTTTAGTCTTACCATAGAAGCTGTGTTAAACCATTCGAATCTGCGTAGCAACGTTTAAGATTTTCAACATTTTCTACATTTTGGTAAGTATATTTAACATATCTACTAAAATTTATTCATTAAGGGTGGAAATATAGAATGACATAAAAATATTGACAATAAATACTTTCTTTGCATAATAAAATGCCTCGGAAATAAGGAACTTAAAAAAAGAACAAAATGTTCTTGATTTTTTTTAAAACCATTATTTACATATTGAATATAAAAGTACTATATGCAATACTATAAGTAAACAAAGAGACAAAACGTTTTAAAATTTAAACTTTATCTTTAACCATCACCCAATTACATAACATCGAAAAGTATAGAGATGATTATTCATTAGAATGGAAATTAATTTACAAATTTTATTTTTATTTTCTCGAACTATGCTATTTTTTTACCATTGACGGTGGAGATAACCTCTGTCTATTTTCAAGTGAATAAAAAATATTAACCCATGGTTCCATGCCCTGAATTAGAGAGTAATATATTGCATGTGAGAATTTCTACATATATATATATAATGGATGGAGATAGGCGGAAGGCCCAAGGGCCACCTGTATATGTGTACGATAATGTGTGTGTGTGTGTGTATATATATAATTACTAAATTTTACTAATTCATCCCAACATTATCAAATGGATAGAGCTTGTTATTCTCAGGGATGCAAATTTAAAAAAATTATATTTACAATTATCAATTAGATTTGTAAGTGTGTGTGTGTTTATTTATGTGTTTGTTTGTAAGTGTTTAAGTAATATATATATTTTTAAATTTCATCCTTATTTTCTCTATTGTTTTGCAGGTAAAGATTTGTCTGGCAATTAGATTTAGCTCAGGGGTATATAAATCCATATTATATGAAGACGTCTCAATCATATCATGAAGAAACATTCCTTATATTCGGAAATTTCTAATTTTGGTAATTAAATTTAAATGCTCAAGCAAAATTTATTGTTGCGCATTAAAAAAGATAAAAAAATATATTAGAAATATATTTTTTTTTTGGAAAAAAGAAATGACTCAGAAAGAGGGAACGTAAAAAAAGAGCCATTTATATTATTTCTACAAGAAGTATTTAAATATTTATAATAAATAAATAATGGTGATTTTGTGAGGATAAAAAAGAAAAAAAAAAAATAATTGTATCCTTTATAGATCTTGATAATTAAAATAATCAGATATGATTTAAAGAAGGATGTCCGAGTACATATCAGGAAAGATCGGTGAGCTAGAAGGGCGAATGAGGTAACTATTTAATAATAAAAAAAAAAATATATTTTTTCCAAGCATTTCAATTTCAATTATATCATTATATGGACATGGTTAACCAAGGAGATTCCAACTAATGGATCATTATTTTTTAACATTCATATCTAAAAGTAGAAAAAAATTCTTAATAAACCAAAAATTATTCAGATATTTAAAAAAAAAATTAATTATAATATATATATATATAATTTGTAAACTCTCTATAAAATAATAAATCTTTTTTATTAAAGATAAAAGCAAAATCCAAAGAATAGTA
>JAAAKE020170454.1:0-53663 GCA_010014785.2 Anisolabis maritima | reverse complement strand
AGAATTTTATAAAAAAAAAAAGTTATGTGAATTTTAATCACACATCTGAAAAAATAGTAGGCATAACTTTATTAAATTACTAAATTACATGGTTTAATTAAAGACAACCCCCCCCCCCCCCCGGAAAACATGTGAAGTCATTTTGCAATTATTTATAAAGAGAGGCAGTCAGTCGGACATAAGGCTTCTTCAGGAACAATTTAAAAAAATAATAATGATTGGAATTATGTGTTAAATATGAACTAACTAAAAATTCTAAATTTTTATGGCCTCGTATCTTGATTGTCTTGGAAAACTCGCACACAGAACACATGAACTGAATTTATACTCTCAATTTTTTTAAATTTGGTTCATTCGATCTTGCTAAAATTCTGTTTTGGTTCCATATTATTAGATGACTCCCGCATTACATATTTGGGTTCAACCGGATTATAGTCATTTATAAGCTCTAAAACTGAAAAATATTTATATCTACTAATTAACAATTAATTGTTGTTTCTATATATATATATATTCTTGGTTTTATGCAAACCACCAAAAAAATTTGATGTTAAAAAAAGTCATTTTCATTCCGGTCAGAGGCGCCAAAATTTCAATTTTCTTCTCTTTATTTGGGCCATTTCAATATTAATTAAAAATTCCTTTTAATAAAGGATGAACGAGGAAATTAAATAAATTATTTAAATTGATATATATTTATTGTATATATTTCTAAGAATTTCTTTGATTTGATTCCCATATACAACTTGTTCAACTTTCAGGAAGAATTTACAGTTTAAAAAAAAAACATTCAATTTAGGTCAGATTATAAAATCTAAATAATGTTTTATTCATTTATTAAAGTCGGCGAGGAAGCAAAGAAAAAGAAAGGCCTGAGTTCTTTTTTTTCTTCTTCCTTCTGCAAGCCACCAACTTCTAAACATAGAATCGAACCTATGTGCCGGTTCGATGCCGGTGAGAGTGAAAAATTACGATCACGTTGCAAGAGTTTTCGCTGTCGATACCCGATACCGCTTCGCAAAAGATAATCAGGATACCGCTAGCCACCCACCGGCGGGTGGTATCGGCGACGTCGCGAGCACAAAAAAGGGGGCTGTTTGTGCTCTTGTTTATTATCAGATGGTCGTTTGGTAATTTAGAGCACATAATCATCGGCAAACAGTCGTGGGAATTGAAGACAATACCGGTATCGAGAAAGGAGAGTCTAGTACTAACTAATCGCATAAATAACTAATTTTTAAATCGATTCACAAGGTTCCCGTTAAACGACTGATCTCAGAAAAATTGAAAAAATTATATATTATAAACTTATAATAGTAGTTTGTTAGATTTTTTTATATTGTTTTTATTAAATCGGGGCAGTTAGAAAAAAAAATCAAAAGGGGTTAGCCAATGGCGGCAGTTTCTATTGAGGGTATTTGAAGGGGATTATATCATTAAAAACAGAGAAGAGTTCATAAATTCTCTTCCTTATTTCCAACAAATACCAAGTTCCGTTTTCTTCGAGAATTTATAAAATAGTCATTATTTGGGACAGTAACGAGAACACATTTAACAATAAAGGAGAAAACTTTTTTCATTAAATTTATTTTTTTATTATTTGCTCTTCAGAGGCATTAACGGGTCCAGTTTTATTTTTGTTCGAAATTAATGAAAATTTTAATTTTTTTTCCTAGAATTTCAATTAAATTCGTTTTTACTGATCATAACTACAGTGGTGGCCAAATTTATTTCATTGCCTCTTGTTATATAGGTAATTCTGTAAACCTGTGAAAATTTTACATTAAACTGGCTCTGTATTGAAAAGGTAGTGTCAGGCATAATATTATTTCTCAAATTTTATTGGAATCAATACGCAGACTATGGCGTCAGCCGGGCAGAACAGAAAAAAGAAAAGAGAAAAGACGGTCAAGTTCCTTTATTCGAACAAAAGCGACGCTTCGGTTCTTAGATTGGGACCATCCTCAGGCTCCAACGACGCTCTTGATCGAATAAAGGAACTTGGTCTGATATCTCCGTTTTTTCTCTTTTCTTTTCCCCAAAATTTTATTGGACAAGAGTGATAATTATTCCCAAATCATAATAAAACAGTAAAAAATGTGAGTGATGCAATAAATTTGGCCACCACTATATACTAACAATGAAACTTTTTAAGCCTAGGAGTGCATAAGAAGGAATATATTAAAATTTGAAGCGATTCGGGCCGCAGGGGCGATAAAAGACCACTCAATATTAATGGCGCACCACGATTTTTTCAGAATTCACTGAGTCAAAACTTTTGCAACTCAGTGTGATAATAATTAAGACATTTGTCTTCAGCCCTGGACCAATTTTGTGTCACAATCTTAAATATGTACTCCCCCGCCCCTAAAAACAATTGGACAAACTATATTTGTTTTGTCTAAATGATTGATTGAAGGCCTAAATAATATCAGAAAATACTAAATTTAATAATAGGTAAAAACATAAAATTTGATTATTTTTTAATTTCATGTGGCTCTCGTTATTATCCATTAAAAAAAAAAGATAAAGGTTGTCCAAATTCTTTTGAGAAGGATAGTATATTCTTTGAAGAACCGGTCAGATGTATAGTCACATGAGTTTATTTCGATTAGACGGTGAGAGTATGCCCCTGAAGCCTATCGTAAATATTTCAAAGAGATTTAAAATGTAAATAATCTACATCTAGACATGAAATTATTTTTATTTCCATCCTTTATTGATTAAAACATGAACAATTTCAGAGCCGACATTGATTGCTGCCCAAGAGCATTTTCCAACCCATTACTCGCACTAATTTCGTAGTTGGTTTTGATTAAAGATTAAACAAAAGAAATAAGTTTATTAATTGTTTTATGAATATCGAATTTTAAATAGAATAGAAGTGCGGGAGCAATGTCCTACAATCTTGAAGTCGAAGAATTCGTCAACTCTATATTTATGTATTTTGTGATTATATCTCATTAGATGGATGTGGCCACCTTGTTTCTAGATGGTTATCAAACATTAACTTTTAGTATTTGAAAAGAGGGGAAGGGGCGTCAGTAAATGTTGAATAAGAAAGGTCTGCCAGAAGAACTTGTTAATGTTAAGATAGGGGAGAAGAAATTGAATTAAATAAGTTTTTTTGTTAATCAAAATGCATATATAATATTATTCTACTAATTTTCTTCAAGTGCCCTATTAGACAATCATGATAGTTATTATTCAAAACAAGGATATGTATTTAGAATTTTTAATTTGCAATTGACAAATCCCCTCCTTCGCTATTAAATTGTTCATTTGAATTGAAAGAATTTTTTATTTAATGCCTAGCCATTTAGGTTATATCGGGGTGGAGGTTTTGCGAGGTACCGTGAAAAAACGAAGGGCGATAATTTAGGGCCTTGAAATTCTTGCGGTAATTATCTTTTTTGGCTTCCAAATGATTGTTTCCAGTTTTTAAAGAACACCAAAATATATGTAAAAAATAGCCTAAAAAAGAGTGATGCGAGTCCCTTTCAACATGGAGCCAACCTCAGTTTGAGGTTTGAAAAACCAGCATCCCCAGCAATTTTTTTTAAATTTTTTATTTAGACTTAGATATATCCATCACATATATACAACCCCCACCACCACCCTTACTTCCTAACCCATCACTCTTGAAAATGGCTCCAAAAGGAGAGCCGAAACCTTAAGTTAATTCCAACAATCAACGCGGATCAACCTGTGAAAATACATTCCACACACACACACACACACACATATATATATATATATAAATTTGACAACTTGGCGTAAGGGAGAAGGAACCAGAAATTTCTCTCTCTGTCCGGATACATCTCTTGTCTGAAGTATTCTGGAGGTGTGATTATTTAAATATATATATAAGAATAATAAGAGCATTATGCTATACTAATACTATCTTTACTTAATAATAGAAGGAATATCCCCTCTAGGCTTTCTTTTTTATAGATCGTATATAGTACTTTTTTCTCTTTCAGGCTAGCTGGCTTAAAACTTGCTATATAAAAGGTTCTGGGTTTAAAAGTGATCCATTAAAATTAAAATAAAGCCCAGGTGAAGTTTATTTTCAGTGGCAGTATTTTTCCAAAACTTTAATGGCCTATAAACCTATTTAAAAAATCACAGATTAGCATAACCTATTAAAGAGAGTTGGTCTAGAAAATAAGATTGGCAATTTCTTTCTTCTCGCAGAGAGATGTGTGGGCTGCTTTATCTGAGATCGAAAGAGAGAGATTCTAAATGGTCAAGTGCTTAGACGAAGACTTGTTTCTAACTACTTTGCATCCGCTTTGCATTTGACGGGTACCTAAAAGCGATCGTGTTGAGAGGAAGAGCTGAAGAGCCTCCCCCCTCCCTTCATGCCGAAGGAATATTAAAGTTCTACTTTGATTCCTCTACTATTAGCATCGTATTAAGCCTCTGTTCAAAGTCTCTGGCATTTTGGATAAAATTAAAACGAGATTCGCCCATTTATTACTATTATTTTCTCCTCATTTGTAAAATTCTCATAGGTTATCAAAGCATATCAAACTTATAATTTAGTAGATAATTTAGATAGGGCTTTATAAAAAATCTGTTTTAGTGAATATTTTCAGAAAAAATCAATTCAGAGGGAGGGTAGCCTCATTAAAAAACAAAAAACAATTCAAATAAAGATAAAGAGAAATAGTTGAAAAATTGTAAAAAAAACTCTTCCACCTCTATGAGATCAGAGGGAAGGGGGGGGGGGGGGGGATGGAGTATAAGCAATACAATACAAAGTAAATAATATATCCCAAAATATATAAATTAATAATAAATACCATTAAAATTGTACCAAAGGAAATGAAGAAAAAAGTTGTTAACAATGATTACATGAAGAATTTTATATTCTTTATTTTCTATGTTGAATTCGAAATAAAGAGACTTTAGGATGGGATATTTGATTAATTAAACTGTCAAAATAAATTTTATTAAAGGGCTTAAAAATAAAATTCGTAGTTAATCTAAAAAAAAATCTAAGTTATTTTGTGAGTATATTTTTACTGGAGGATCTACATCTACTGACTATCTGGCCTCCAGAAGTTGAACTCGGCATCTTCAGCTTATTCGGAGGATCGATGTGCTTCCTTTGCAGACCAGACCTACCACTGGTCACTAGAGCAGTATAGAGGCTTTTGAATATATTAATATCTAATTCAATGTATATATCAAAATTTTTTTAGGAGTATTCCACAAATTTTCAAAAAAAAAAAAAAACAGGATAATGAAAAATCAAAACAATTATTATTTATTTGTTTATTTCGTTTTTTATTAAAAAAATTTACTCGTCAAATTTATTTAAAGATGCAAATGAGAAAATTAAATACGTAATTGATTTCTTTAATGTCTCCTTAAATAAAAAAATAAATTATTTACTTCAAGATTTTTTTTTTTTAATTGAAACGAATATAAAATTTAATGGTAAATGATAGAGTAGCCGCTGGCCCTATTTGCTTCGTGAATGCAGCGAGTCCGAGGCCGTGACTTGGCCAGGGTTCGAACTCAAGCACACGTGTAGTTATGCGCGACGCGACATGTCGCGTGATGGATGAGTCTGGGCCTCGGTTCCAGTCTCGCCCCCGCGAAGCAACGCCTGGGAAGCGTCGGTTCCCCCTACTCCCACTCCTTTTGATTTCGCAATTAATCGATTCGCCAATATCTGCCAGGATAATTACACAATTCAAACGGGAAGAATAAAGATAAAATTAATTCATGGATCAAACAATAAAATCAATATAGAAATATGAAATGCCAAATTTGTCTTTTCACATTTTATAACTCACATATTATTGTCTTACGCTCTTTTCTAGAAAGCTCTTGAAAGAAAAGTATTCTTAAGATATTTTTCGTGGAATAATTCAGAGAAGAGTAAAGAATAAAAAACTAATTTCAGTTCCACCCCTATAGCAAAAGAAAATTTGCAAAAAATGACATAATAAAATTATAATTAGGAATAATAGATAAGAAAAATAAAAATAAATGCGAAGAAAAGATCAAAAAAATTTCCGATAAGAAAAAAATTTCTCTCTCCATCAAAATATAAAAATAAATAATTAATAAATCAAAAATCTGGCTTATAGAGAGGGGAAAAGATAATGAAGCGGGGAAACTAATAATAATAATGTATTAATAATAAAATGTTTTCATTTTTCTGCTTGCTCACATGATGGTTTTTATCTATAAAAAAAATTGAAATATTCTGGAGTATGATTTTAAAAAGTTAGGAGTAAAAAAATACTTTGTTATTGATTCAATTTATATTTAATATATTAAAATATTTTAACAAATTAGAAGATAAAACAACAACAAAATATTTTTTATTAATATCTAGAAATTTATCTTAAAATTTTATGTGGTTCGGATCAACTCTCTTTCTCCATGGTAGGATCCCCAAATTTTGTCCTCATCATTTTCGACCAAATTATATTTGTAATTTCTATTTCTAAACAACAAAAATTTCGACCCCCTATATTAATATATGCCTGCATGGTGTAAGTTAACACTTTGTTAAGTTATTGCCTGCAACATTTACCAATATAAAAATACAGTTGAAATTAAGGAAAAAAAAATATTTTCTTTGGAAATAATAAGGAAATGGGTTCAAAAATAAAAAAAAAAATCACTTTAAAATAATCATTCCATATTTTTATTTTTGAGCATAAATTCCATATTGTTATCACTTAAATTTGATTCATATTTCAACGTTACTTAGTTTTTCCTGAGATAATTTATTAACAAGAATAAGTCTATCTGGCTCGTGTAAATAGATATATAATTGATTTAAAATAATGATGATTTTCATAGATATTTATCTTTTATATAATAATATATAATTAATAATAATACATAATAATAATTATAATAATAATCATAATTATAAAGAATTCCATCTAAATCATGGAATAATAATTAAAAAAAGTATAACTGTTTTTTTTTTTCTTTTTCATATACACTGTACATTTTTTCATTTGGATAAAATAGCTGTCTATTAAATGGGAGATAATTTTTGAAATTTTTGATGCCTAGGGGTAATAAGGATATTTTTATCAAAGTAAGTACAAGTTAATATAATATTTTGATCAAATATTTGTTTTAAACGCCTTTACGATTCAACTCTATATCGCTATCCAAAAGAGTAACAATGATTATAATAAGATAACAACATTTGGGCTAACAATTAAGTACATGAGTGGCATTTTGAAAATATCCACAATGCGTGCAACAATATTTTTTTTTTATTACGTTTTTTTTAAAATATTTTATTTTTTTCACTCTTTTTTTTTTTGATAAATATGCGTGCAATATTGAATAAAATTTTAATACCAAATTAAAATTTAAAATATAAAAACTAAATAAAATATTTGGTATTCTTAAGATATGAATTAGAGGAGAAATTGTTAATTATAATTACAAGGATATTTTTTTCGTTGTGTAGAATAAAAGGATATTAAAGTTGGTTAATTTAGGTAATGTACAGAGCCATTGCCTATACATAAAAAGTGCAGAATGTGCATTTGAATTATCTATCCAAATTGCTCTTGGTTTGTGGACTGTATATCTGTGATTGGTGATCTAGGAATAAAAATAATTTATATTTAATATAATATAGAATAAAAACCTATTATAAATATTAAATAATTAATTAATTTAACTTTGATTATTTTGCTTAAAACGATAAATAACAAAAATTTTAATTGATATATTATTTAAAAACTAAGTTAAAACTTGTTTTTTTTTTTTACTTTTAATAAATATATATCTTTAACTGAATTAGAGGTATTATAATAATAATAATTAAAGTTAATAATATTAATTATTTTTTTTTTTTTAATAAAAAATATTTTTTGTCTCCTTATTCACCAATCATTTAGGAATGGCCCTGGGAATGTAACGCTGCTTGTGTATGAATCAAATGTGTATACATTTTTTTTTAATTAGAAGGTATTTGGATTTTTTAATGAAGGACCATCAATAGAGAATCACATGCTGGGCGCATCCTGGAGTTGGTACAAAAATAAAACGTCTATACATGGATCACGCATTCACACTCACATATATCATATATCGTTCTCGCTATTTATATATAATATATATATGTACAACGAATTTAAATTAGACTATTTACATGAATTATAAATTTATATATATACATATAAAATATATGTATATATATTTATAGAATATTAAATTAAAAGCAATCACACGATATAAAGAAATACACTCATTTAAAAAATCGATTTCTTTAGATGGAACCAAGATAGTGAACTCAAATATCATAAAAACAAATAAAAATAAAAAATAAAAAGAGACTAAAAATAATAGGAAAATTATAAAAAATAAATTAGTATCTAAATCTACGATTTTAAATATTAGATATGAACATTCACTACAAAAATAGATAGTTTCTACAAAAAGCGCTATATATATATATTAAAAAAAAAAATAAATAAATAAAAACAAAATGAATTGACTCTGTCCAGAGCGAGAGTTCAATGACAGAGAGAGGTGAAGATTCGGCATGCTCTTGGATAAAAGCTTTTTGGATACTAAAATTAATTCAATATCACTTGGTAAACAGTCAAATTTGGTTTTACCTTTGCTTTTATATATAATTAAATAATTAATTAATATATTTGATAATGAGTTGGTGAAATATTATTATATATAATAAATATTTTTAGATATTCTTGGTAAAATTGATCTAGTAGGATCAGCGGAGGGTTAATTAAGGCAATGATAATTTCTTAATTGTTTTTTTTTTTGTTTTTTTATTTTTATTTTTTTTTTCATTTTTTTGGGTGTATGGACTGAAAGAAGAGAGGATATCAGCATTCATCTCAAATCTTTCTCAATCAATCTAATAAAAATCGAACTATAATTAAAAAAAAATTATTCTTTTATTTCCGAAATGAAGACTAGATTATTTCGTACGTGTATTCATTATATATATGAGTAACATATAAGCTGAGTTGAAAAAATCTAAGACCCAGTCATTATAAGTAGAAAAAGTAGAAAAATCTTGATTTGGCCATCTGCTAATGCCCTTTTTGAGATATTCTCAATAAAAAGGCCAATATCAAAATGAATTTATATTTAAATCTAAAATACATATAATATATGTATATATTTTTTTGGGAATTAAAAAAATAACTAAAATTTATTAAATAGTGCAGGTGCAACGGTATCGGTCCCTTGAACCGTGCTTTAAGGCTGAAAGGCGGCGCCGTGGCACCTTTTCAGGACGCAACACGAACACGACTGGGCCATTTTTGTAATTTGTAGCGTAATAATCAGTGAATATTTTTGTATTTTTATATACCTGGTCACTATCGGTTGACTGGGCCTACGCCCTATCGCATTCTCGTTTCTTCGAATTGAATGCCGTCGATCTCTATAGTAGGTTCAGTTCAGCAAGTGCTTTTTATCGTGATAAGCATGGTCCAAAAGAAAGTCAGCCAAGACCTGCCCAGCTTAAAAATGCAGGCACAGATCGTACAGGTAAATCCCGAACAAGCGCCTTCACACGCAAGTTCCTATCTTCAGTAAGCAGCACACACTCCCGGAAGACATGCCGGCGTCCTGAATCGTCTTTGGTGTTTACGGTAATAGGAGGGGGCCCACCTAATTTAGAAGGAAGAAAAGTTTCTCAATTCAATTTTAAAGAATAAGAATATTTTAATTACTTTAATTATTTGAATAAATAAATATTTAAGAATATTAAAATACTGTAAAATCAGATCAGAATTGTTCTTGAAGTTATTTAAAACTCTAAACCTTTTAATTAAATAATTAAAATAAAATATATGCTTAGTTATAAAATTATAATTACGATATGAATTTCAAAATTATAATTTTAATTTACAATGAAAATTTCAAGAAATTAAAAATTTTTATTGTTGTTTTATTATTATGACAGTTTATTAAGAATATAAGAGTGCATAGAATCTTGTGTTTCTTTGTGAAACAAAGAAAATATTCAATTTAAATACCTGGAGCATCTGAAGATTCTGATCGTCCATGCATTTTACAGAGATTCAAACAAGTTGTTAGTACTCTGTCGTCATTATGTATTGTGCCAAAGTCAGTATCTCTATCCTCTTCATCGAGCGCGATTGAAGTAATGTTGATGACGGTGCCCTGAGTGGTAACACATCGAACCCCAGGTGCACGACTTCGTAGGAAGCTGAGAGCTTGACGAGCAGAATTGGCAACTTTTGCAGCATGTTCTGCTGACACGAAGGCTGGTAAAGGGATCACTTCACGGTCTCTTCCACCCCGAGCCAAGCCCTCTAATTCCTTGAACACTAATATCCCAAAAAGATTGAAATCATTAAGAGAGTGTGAAAACTGTGATTTTAAATAAGATTATTATATCTATAATATTAGATAAATCACATTTGGATATATTAAAAAAGAGCTTAATATCTATAATTATCGCTAGAATCAGTGTCCTAACTCTGGGATCAACGGCGAGGAAGAAGACAAATGGTTGCATTGAAAGGATTCTAAAGATTTTGGAGTCAAAATTCTCCCTTTTAATATGATCATAATTAAAAGATATATCTCTTTAAAGTTATCAGATTCGCCCTGCAAGAATTAAATTAAATTTATTAAATAATAAGTAATATAATTTTATTTGTATGAAATGTTATTGAATAAATATATAAATAAAACATCTTTGAATGCTAAGCTGCATTGCAGAAATGAACTTGGATCTGCGAAAAGCCTGCGGAATTACTAACTTCGCTCGCTAAAAGTTTCAAAATGATAGTGTAGATTTATAGATGTTGGTACCCGGATCTAATGTAAAAATTGTAGGCTACATATTTGATAAAATTTCAAAATTTCGATCTCCATTTTGTCCATGTTGTCATGAACCTATTTTTTAAATTTTTGCACATTTTTACCTCTTTTGATGCTTTTGAATCCGATATTCGAAAAAAAAAAACTGTGGAGAAACATACAGACATATAATCCAATAACAAACTTATTAAGTTTGTTGAAAAAATTCTTTGAAGTTAATACAAAGAACAAAATGTTTCGTGACTCCAAGTAATAGGTTAAAAATAAAATACTCGTTTGTATACCAGTGATTATTAATAGTAATATTAAAATAAAGAAAAAAATTTTACTCTATAAAGTTAAAAAAAGGAATGAATATTTTATAGAACAGGATGACTAATTAAGAGGCAGTCAAAGAAAAAAAAATCGTCTTTTTAACCAATAGAGCAAAGGATTATATTTTATATAACGACTCTATTAAAAATTAAAAATGTTCATATTAAATATTATAATATAATTAATAATAAAATTAGTCGATAAAATATTAAAATATAAAAAACAAGCCAAACTAAATTTATAGTTAATAAAATACCAAAACAATAGAAAAACTTTATGAGATTATAGATAAAAAACTTAGGTAAATAATATAATTTATATAAATCATAGTATTCAAAATAAGTGGATATTGAGGCAGTGAGGTATTCATTTTTGTAAATCGAGGCCAAGTCAAAAGGGACTTAATGCCTTTGAAGGCTAATAATAAGAATTAGGTGTCGAGGAGTCTGCAATCAGTTGAACATTGACCGCAGGTTCGAGATCAAGTCAACTAAGTTCAAGGGCGAATCTCTCACGCCGTCCTTTGAATCCAATAAGGGTAAAAGGTAAGGACCACCCTCGTGGGAAGCCAAACACAAATGGCCAAATTCTTATAGAAATTCCTTATTTACAATATACACGGAATATTAGAGTTTATTTTATAAATAAAATTTATTTATATATATACATCAACGATGTTATCTAAGTTTATATTAGCAACCGAATCTAAAAATATTATTAGTTTATTATTAAAAACAAAGAACAGAGAATTATATTAAATTTTGCATTTTTTGAAAATTTTATATATATATTAGCTAAAGAACTAGTCTCTACTCCAATGATCATATTTTATTTGCCGTCATAGCTTCGCCTCTAGGCTTATGAAAGAGCCAATTTTCGACTCAGTTGCCAACAATCTTAAACATTTAACATTCATCTGAACCCGAAAAACATAGTTACTGGAGTGCGGGTTTCTGTGGAATTTTCATCTATCCTGACGATTCTATTTATTTTTTTATTCATCAATATTTATTTAGTCATCAATCAGTTGAGATTGATATTCTAGATGGAAAAATTTTGCTTAGTATGAAAAGTAAACTCATAAAGCAAAGCATCACTTATGATCATCAAAATAATGGATATAGTTATTAACTAGCTGAATATATTGGCTCTCTTGATAAAACGAGTAATATCTATTTTCATGGTTTCATAAAAACCTGGTAAAATATTTTCCTTATAAAACATATTTCAATGTTTTGTCTTAAAGGGGTGAATCAGAATTAGGAGATGAGTGAGAATCCTTCCTATCTTTTTTTTTTTGTTTAAATTTCAGAATAAGTCTCCAGGTGCCGGTCATTCGCTCCTTGATATTAAAGAAAAAGAAACTAGTCGAACAATGTACTCACCTACAAGTGGTACCATGAGCGTATAATGATTCCGAGCTTGTGCTGCAACCATTTGTAGTTTTTCAAGATAGTCAATAAAACAGTTGGTGTCGGGAACAAGATAGTGAGGTTTAACTTCAATTTCCACACAGTGGGACGCATCTCGGAGGAGATCCTGAAACAAAAGATAAATCATCAAGTTATTGTATTAATTAATATTATTTGCAGATCTATAATAAATGGCCTTATTTTTTTGTGTTTAGCATGCACCTATTATTCAAGAGTGAAAATAGGAAAAAATTTCGGCTTTTCAAGCTAAGTCCAAAAATAATATTGAATGATGTCCTTTTAATGTTGTGCCAGAAAAACTAACTAATTAACAATGAATCCCTCTTTGTTTGGGCGCATATGTGGATGTTTGATGCTTTTTACTTTTGCGATACAGTCCCGCAATTATGAACGGATTTCATTGATACTTGATTTCTATTGTTGGTTCTGATTTATGGCACATGGTAGTGAAAGAAAAATATTCTCTATTATATTAATTTTTATTTCATATATTTTAAAATCTTTAGATAGTTGTTGATTCCTATGGCATTTTATTTCCAAACATGGGTATGTTCAAAAATTACATTACACCTAATAAAAAGTTTGGAACTTGATATCAAAAAATATGCCAATTACGGTTAAATATTCAAATAAATATAAATTTAATGATTAATGACTAAAATAAAATTAACAAAAAATTAATCAATAAAAATATTAATATATAAATTTTCCAGAGCAAATGAATAAAATAATTAATAAACAAGCCCATGATGATTCTGTTAGAACCGGTAATTTATATCGACCGCCCAGTAATGCAAAAAACTAATAAAAATAAATTATAGGAAAAATATCATAATCAATAATAATTAATTGAATTTTCAAAAAAAATAAATAATAATAATAAATTTTATGAGATAAAATATATTTTTATTTTTGCTCTTCAAGTTTTTAGACAAACAGTTAGGGGTTCATTTTGCAATCATTCTGCTTTTTTCTGAAGAGAGAAATCAGTTAAGGTATTCTTAATGGACATTTAAAATTGCAAGATACTTATCCATGATTAATTTCTGCTAAATACAATAAAAGAATTAAGTGATAAGTTTTTTAAGTCTGCTCTGAACAGCTTAAATAAACTAATCACATTTTAGTGATATCATTTTAATTATTTTTACTTTCTCTTACCTATTTACTATTATTATTCGAGCTAATCATGTATAAATTTATATATGTATGTATGAAAATTTTTTATAGAAAATGGCTCTAACGATTTTGATGAAATTTGGTATTTGGTTGGGTATATGGATATATATGGTATATGGATGAAGGAATCGAATGCGCTAGAACTCATCTTTGGGAAAATATATTTAGTTTGTGTTTGGAGTCTATTTTTTAGCAATGACCCTATCTTTACGTAGTATGCTTAATTGCAAAGGTCCTAGCTTTGAAATTTCTCTATTATTGACTCTTCTTGTACAATAAAAAAAAAAAAAAAACCGAAAAAAATGTAAGTCTATATAGCCTCAGATACTGAAGACTAAAAAAAAATTTAATTTATATAATTTAATTTAATTTTTTATAATATTTATAATTGATTAATACACACAAATTATAAATGTCTAAAAATGAAAGGTAACATAAAAATTGAGAACCGGCTACCTATTGGGCCTGACGCAAAAAATCTGGTGTGATAGCACATAACACAATTTTTCTTACCTTAGGTAAGAGAAAGTCCTGTGATGTGCAGCCGTAACAACAGATTTTTTTAATTAATTGGCTTATTATAAACTCGTTTTAAATCATAATAAAGAAAAAATATTAAGGAAGAGGATTTAACAAAGTGCTAGAAGACAAACAAGAATAAGTCGGAAGAACGAAGTTTAAATTTATGAGTCCGTGACCAGATAAACTAAGATATATAATAGACTTTAGAGATCTGAAGATTTTAAAATAACAAAGTGTTTTATTTATTTTTAATATAAACTTTGTGATTTTATCTAGGATGATATTAATGTTACATATTATTATATACACATATTTATATCTTTATTTTATTTCATAAGTATAAATCAAGAGTAAAAAAAAAAAAACTGAGTATATTTTTATTTGCATGGTCATCGAGACGATATTTCGATACATAAGTATACATAGTAAAAGGTTTTTCAAATGCAATATTAATTGTCAAAAAAAATTTTCCATTTAAATAAAAAAACATCTGGAAATGCGCAGAGTTGAATTGCCGCAACGAATTTGAATCAGTGCAAGGACTGAGGAATTGCTCGCTTCGCTTGCAACAGTTTCAAAATAATAAATAGTATGGATCTATATGTTTATATCCAAATCTAAATAAAAATTGTGTTATTTGTTAAAAATTCAAAATTTAGACGGCCATTTACTATGTTGCCATGGATCAATTTTAAATTTTTTTGTAGATTTGTACTCCATTTTGAATGCTTTATCAGAATTCGAAGACAAAATTTTTCAAAGTTCGTTGAATATAAAATCCTGGACTTTATGAAAAGTTATTAGACTTTAAAAGGCTAGGCGCATTTTGAGACGTGTATTATGAATTCGTGTGAGGCGACACAGCAGTGCACGCTCTTTTGTGACCAACGGAACTACTATGTCATATTAATTTCCAAAATATATATAATATAAATAATATGCGCTTTGTGTAGAGTTTAAAAAAAATGTTTTCTTAGAAATTAGTTCACCATTTTTACCAAACGTCTCTTCTGAAAAGGAAGTATTTTAATCATACTATTGTATAATATTTTTTTTGTTTGAAAATTTTACAAATGTATGATTAGGATTTTTAGAGATTTTTCATTTGTGTGTATTAATCAATTATCAATATTATGAAAAAATTTAATTAAGTTGACATTTAAATCTCATTAATAAACCTACAATAATTAAAAATATTTATCCCTCCGTGGCCGAGGTTAAAGATATTATTGATATTGTCAGTATTGTTAACCTAAAAAGCCAAGGGGTGTGGGTTCGGGTCCCAGGCAGTCCGATTAAAATTTATTTAAATCAATAAAATTTATTTAATACCAATTGATATAAATAAATATGTTAAGATCATTGTATCATAAATAAATATTGTTATATATCGTTTAATGTCTATATAGCCTCAGATGCCGAAAAGACTAAAAAAATTTATATTTTGTTAAAATGGCAACGAGTTGCCCTATGATTAATATATCTTAAAGATTTTCTAATTGATTAATTGTACAAACAATTTAAAGAAAATCGTTAGAGTAGTTTAAGAGAAAATGATAAAAAACGAACAAGAGAAAAGTGGCCTCAAATCATTTTGGGGGAGATAAGGGTTCATACATTTCAAAGATCAATACCTAATTATTTTATGAATTTTAATCAAAATAATTAGATCAAATTTTGAGAAAATCGGAAAAAGTACTAATAATTGGTACTTGATTAGTTAGAGGATTTTATTCAGGGGTACCTAACTTAAATATAAAACTTTAACTTCGAGCCTCTTTTCATTTTTGAGAAAGTCTTGTCACAGACCATTATGTGAGACCCATTTTTTTAGACTCAGAACCTCAAAATAAAAATATTTATCCCTCCGTTGAAATCTCAACATCTTTTTTTTTCCATTATACATTAAATATATAGGTAATGGAAAGTAAAAAAATAGAAAAAGTTATGCTAATGACCAATTTTTAACAATAATGAGAGAGAAAGGCTACAAGTCTGATAATGGCATATTTATTTATTTCTGAGTAGGATCAGGTTGCCAGACAAATATTTGATTTTAATAAAAAGTAAAAGATGAAAAAGGACGAACCGCAGAAGATGGTAAAGTGCTTGGACCTCGAAAAAGCGGGCTATGCAGTTAGTACTTTATATTTATATTGAATATTAAATTAAAAAAATTTTCTTAGGTTTCCTCTGCAAATTTATATATTATATATTTATTGATAACCAATGGCTTTGTTAAATTCCCATTTAAAACTTTAAAAATTTATTTTTCAAACTTAATGTAATCAAACTTAATATTAATCTTTTTACCAACTGTGGTAGGAGAATTCTTTTGGGCAATGGTAAGAAAAAAAAATCTTCAAAACTTGATTCACTCTAAACTCCGAAAGCTAAAAGTTGCTCCCTAAACACAAGGTTGCATCCCCAGTTTCTTTGCTATTTAGTCTATTTAGCAATTTCGAGAAAGATCAAAACTATAATGAAAAATATTTTTTGGTGATATATATAATTTCTTAGCAATGGATTTATAGCATCTCCAACTCACTAAAAGTCAGCCCTTTACGTCCTTACTCATAAATCGGGCAGTCCTCCTCTTTCAATCGCTTTTATCATTTTTATGCGGACCACAAATCAGGAGAAAACTCAAGAATAAGACCTAATATGTATGTAGCCTCAGGACACTAGGGTATGGCGGAGGTGAGGTGATCCGCCTTGGAATAGAGAATTCACCTCCTTGGCTTTGATAGTTTCCCATGTTTCTCGAGTCAATATTTGTTTTATATGTAATCTACTATCTATTTTTATGTAGTGAAGAGAAGAGAATGGAAGTTATTTTGTATAAACATTTTTTAAAATACTCAAGATTTATTTTGATACATGTAGTATAGAATTTATTCTTAAAAGAAAACTGGCTTGAGTACTAACTAAAAAAATTATTATATTTTTGCTTTTCCTCTGGATGCCAAGTAAATACTATTAGTATTTAAACTATTCAATCTTTTGTATTTATATTTTTTAAATGTTGGAAGAAAAGAGCCGTGGCTTGCTAGTTGTATATAAATGCATTTCTTGACAGTGTTTAAAAAAAAAGAGAGCCTCGCGTGCGACTATACTATTCCTAATGTCTGCTTACAGTCATCAAATGATTGCCCAACTGGTGTTCATTTACACTCAGAGTAAGGCTGCGTGGACGCATAGATTTCATGTCCATAATAACAAAGAATAAATTATAAGAAAATAGTGGCATCTCAAACAAAGAAAAAATAACGGGAAAGTTAAGATTAATTAGATTTTACATTTTTTGAATTGTATTATATTATATTAAAAATATTAAAGATAATTATTCTCTCTATTAAAAAAATTCAGAGTTTAGGCAAACTAATTATATGAGATGATAATGAGAAAAATATCTTCATTTTATAGGGGGGAAAGATAAACAAGAAAATTTGTCTAAAAGATTAAAGACACTATCATATTTTTAAGAATTAGTAAAAATTCTAGATCTCTATAAAGTTTAACGTTACTCGGAATTTTTATCGTAAAGTTTATTAAAATTCTCTTAAATAATAAATTTTACTTTGTTTTTGTTGTTTACAATAAAGAAACGAAAAGAAAATTTGGGTCAATTAAATTTCTTCAAGATTCATCATCTTTGATGGAGATTCCAAAACTTAATAATAATAATAATAATAATAATAATAATAATAATAATAATTTAAATTTGTCGAAATTTACCTCTAATCGTTGACGTCGTTTTTCAGCGCGCTTTTGTCGTTGTTCAAGTTCTTCTTTTCGTTTCAGGAGTTCATGGATTTCAGGACTGTTGGGTATCCGACTCGCGGATTCGATTGCTTTTTGAAGCGCCAGTTGAGCTACGGAGACGGGTTGGTCTGCATCCAAAGGTCTGATCAACTTGTCCTCTTCTTCTAGGAGTTCGTCAGAATCACTCTATGGAAAAAAGTTAAAAAGTTAAAAAATATTCACTTATGTTGAGGCGTTCGACATTGATTTATTGCTAACTTTTGTATTCATTATTAAATAAATTGTATTATATATATATGAATATGAAATAACTTTAAAAAATATAAAATTGAATACAAATATGTCAGAAAATAGCAGAATTTTATTTTTAACTTGATACAATATATATATAAAATAAATTTATTTCTGATTTAGGGTTCATTAAAAAATTTTTAAAATTTTCTGTACTCACTTGGCCTTCATTTGGAGAAACAGTAGCACTTTCGGGTTGACTTTGTACTGTATATCGAACTACAGAAATGTACTCGCTGTAGGATTCATATCTTTGTAATTTAAGTACTGGTGGATCTACACCACAGAGGAACTCGGTACCAAAAAATAAAATTTTTCGAATTCGAAGGACAACTTGTGCTGCTTCCTAAAAAAAAAATTATAAATCAATAAATATTTTAGCGGATGTTTTAAGTGATATAAATTTATTTTAAAAAACTTGCCATATCTGTATCTTGTTTTACATAAAGAGGATCATTATTATTATACATAAGCGGCGTGAATCCACAAAGTGTGGCATCCTCAGGTAATCGGACTACTTCATAACCTACAAAAAAAATTCTGAATTATTAGAAGTATTCCTTATTTAATTAACTTTATTAAAGTATATTAAAATATAAAAATAGAAAAATTATTCATTTTTATTTTTAATATTTTTTATTTTCTTAGGTTTATTTATAAGTAAAAATATTTTGGCAAAAAAATTGATTTTATCATTATATATATATATATTATTATTGATATTAAATATACTTTAACTACTCTCTTAAAAAAGACAAGTTAAACTAGTCTAAATTATAAGAAAAATTATTTTTAAAAGGTAAATTTTAAGACAGTTTAACATGTAATAAAATGAGTAAAAATTTGGTCATAAAATAATATTCAATCTCCATATATGAAAGTTAAGTTAAGTGATGCAGTTGATACTAAAACATACCGTCTTTAGGCGAGGTTAATAGTTCAGTCTTATTATGATCAAGTTTTTCTAAAAGATTTACAAGACTGGCAATGCGAGTCCAAGCATCCCCAGGAGGTCTGAAAAGAAGTAAAATATATGTAATTAATCAAAATAAAATCCGAATATTGGAATAAAAATTTGTTTTATTTGATTAGTAATAAAACGGAGTTATTAAAAGTCAGCATTATATGGCGATGAAAATTAAAATGGGTAATAGAATTACATAAATTGACAGTAATAGTATAGAACTTAGAGAAAAATCACAACATTAAGTTCGGATTACCTCGTGTTTCAGACTTTCACGACACCAGAGTTAAAATTCTAAGTAAAACATTCAGTCTGAATAATAAATATTCTTCAACAAAAAAAAAAAAAAAAAAATTTTTTTAATTGATCCAAAGAAATATTTTTCATAATTCAATATATTATAGTTAAATTAAAGAGGTGAATAGAGCTCTAAATTCTGAAGATGGTTAAAAAAAGGTCAATTAAATTTTTGATGAGTAAAATTAAGAATTAAAGTGTTAAGATTTAACACTTTGTTTGAATAATAGCTTTAGCTATGATCTGAAATACTATTAATGAATACGGTTGCAAAGGTTATCATACCTATCTTTATAATATATATTGCTAAAAATTTTATTTTATGATACATATGAAGAAGGATGTATGAAAAATCTAAAAAATTCGATGTTGAATGGAAAATATCTATTTGCTCGCCCTTTTTCTTATTGACCGATTGATAAAACTCTCATGAGCAAAAAAATAAAAATGTAATAATACTCTCATCTGCCCGATGTATATTATCTACCCTACAAAAAAAAAAAATTTCAGAAAAACCCTAATCTGTTTCTAAAAGTAGACAAACGAGAGAAGTTTAGTTTCGAGATAAGATTATTATTTGTTCTTTATAAAACAAAAAGTAGCAAATTTAATAATATGTAAATATGTTATTTTTTTGTTTTATTTGGGTTGAATTTAATATCAAAGTCAAATATCGCGTTTGACTATTTTTAGATGCAACAAATGATATTCATATCTGTAATGCCTTTAGCTTTAAAACTACCATTTTGATCTTTATATTATTTTTCAGATTTAAGTTATTAATATGACTAAAAGAATTAATTTTTTTTTTCAGCAACCAGAATGCAAATGAATTTCATGACTCATTCGCTATTCACATTTTAGTATGGCTGTTTTCTTTGGAGATAATTTTTATAGTAGGATTCTATGAAAATTCTACAATAATTGCTCCTTTTTGATAAACTATATAACGTTAAAATGAATGTGAACAAGATTGGGAAGAGTAGCTCGAGGTGTAATGCGTGCGTGCGTGCATTCAAGATGCGTGTCGAGTTTTTGGTCTCTAAGAATCACGCATACGCGTGCTTTCTTCATGCTTCTTTTATTTCTCTTACTGGATTCTTAAATTTTCTTAGCAGTCAAGGTATACCCGAAGGCGTAATAGTTTAATTAAAAATCTTCACCATTAAGTTTTACCGTCTAACTCGACACCTCGCCTGAGTTAATCCCTTATTATGGATTCTTTGTGAAAAAAAAAAAGAATCAATAGATTATAACAAAAACAAAATGAGAATTTTTTAGAAAAAAAAGACAATTATTAATATGGACCAGAAAAAAATTTAAGTTAATTTATGATTTTTTTAAATTATAAGTATGAGATTTTCTTTAATCGGATCGCCTTTAGAGAAGGGTGATTGGGCAGGATACCAGGGGAGTGGATGCTGAATTCTCAAAAGCCTCGTCTCTTATAAGAAAAAAATATATATTACGGACGTTTAGAAAATTTTTGTGTAAAAATCAAAAGAACATTTTATCCGAGGTCACAGGCAGAGAAAGATTGTTAAGGACCTTTTTATTAACTAATGTAATTGTAGTGATAAAAACAGTAACAAAGTAGTATCTCAAAAAATTCTAGGAGATTCGTTTGATTTCAGAAATAAAAAATTAAAAAAAAATAGCTTTTATTTAAAATGCTCTAAAAAGAGAAAAATAACATTTGATAAAAACGTGGGCGCTCATTAAAACTTAAAATATCCTTAAATAGAAAATATTTTTAGTCCTATTTATTTTTCAGCGTAAAAAGCGTAGAAGAAAATTTAAAAAAAAAAAATTATCATCAAAAATAAAGGACATGATTGATCATTCGCAAATTGATTGCCATGCATTGGAAGACACTAAAAACCGGGCGGAGATTAAAAAAAGATGTTTTAAAATGCACAGATGAAAAACAAATCATGAAGAAACGACAAGGACAAGCCTTGGTAAAAGGGCGAGGCTCGCGAGACGGCACCTCGGCACCACCATCGCCCCAAGCAAAGTCAGGTCTAGTTCGCAAGTTCGCAAAAGGAAGTAATTTTTTCTCTTCACAAATGAAATGAAGATTCACTTTGTGATCAAAAAAAAAAAAAAAAGTTACAAGCGTCTGTTCCAAATTTAAATATTAGCTACAAAGATTAATTTGATTAAAAAACATATCGTATCCGACAAATAATAATAAAAACTCAAGATGTTAGAGATAGGTTAATTAAGACTTAGCAGATTGATTATGGGGTGTGATGAAGCTTTAGTAATTTATTTTGGTAAATTGGTTTGAAAATTATTTCCTAACTCCACGATCGTAAATACACCTAAAAGAGATCGCATGTTATTGGTGGTTAATTAAATGATTGTTTTAAAATGTTTCATATCATTAGGATCATAAATTCGTTCGTTTTTTATTTCTAAAAGTTAATCAGCCTAAATGACTAATGGATTTTTCGATTAATTGCTCCAGAGCTTCTCTAAGAGGACCCCATACTCAGCTGTTAATTTCTAGGGAGATTTAACAACTGAGCATGCGTGGTCCGCTCTGGAGCAATTAATCGAAAAAATCTATTAGTGAATTAGTCATTTGGGTCTTTCAGAAATAAAAAAAAAACCAATGAATTCATGCACCCCATAGTTTAAATAGTCGCATAGTAGAGAATTAAGTTTTTCTCGTATTTCTATGATTCTTTCATTTGGATAGTATAAGGCCACCTACCGGGATCCTCATTTACCCGAGGTTCACGAAGACAAACTTTTAACCTAGCTGACCTCTGGTCTTCTAATATCCCAGGCCAGTATGGAGGATGTATTTACATTAAATAACAAATGTAATGTATTTACATTAAATAAAAAAATTCCTCATATCCAGAATGTGAACGGATCTCCTATACAAAATGGCGTCATCCTACCGACTCCTCCACGAAGCCTTCCGTATTTCTATAAACTCCTCAACATACGAGTATAAATTATTTAATGTTAATAATTTATGAAAATAATTTGATAGTATTAATATTATAAATTGTTTATAAATATACAAAATCTTTTATTTTATTTTTTATCTATATATATATAAAAATGAATGTTTCTTTCTTTGTCCCGTATAGATTTAAAAATTACTGGAATGATTTACACGCGGTTTTTTGTAAAATGGTCCGCGTTGTCCCCAGAAGGTTTAAAGCTATTGAAATCCTTGATCTGTCCAGTAGAAAGAACGTTAGGGGCCTAAATGTTTTTTTTTTTTTTTTTTTTTTATTGAAGAAAACAGAATCTGTTTCTTTGTTTACGTAAAAGCATAATATATAGACGCAAAAACTGCTGTGAATTTTTTAAAAGTCTTTTTCGGCATCGGAGGCCATTTAAACTCAGTCCTTATTTATTTAATTTAATTGTTAGCCAATATAATATAAATAAAATTTTGTCGCTCAGGACGGGAAGCGAACCAGTGACCTTTGGTGAAGCCAGACCTCTAGCAATGCACCAAGGGGCAGATCTGCTGTGATTTCACCGTCATAATTACAATTTATGTAATCCAAAACACAAAAATACTAAATACAATAATTAACATCAAACTTTCAATTGTGTTCATTTAATCAATATATATACTCAAATTTAGCAATAGCGAAGGATTGCCGGGTCAGCTAGTAACTAATAAAAATAATTTTGTATCTTTTTATCTGTTAAAATTAAAAAATAATTTAAAGAATAAAATTTTTTAACCCCACTTCCCCCCATTAAACAGAAAAATGGTCACTATCTATCATAGGTATATTTCAAATGTAGATAAAATATTTGATATTTTGTAAAGTATATTTTTTTATATATTTATAAGGTATTATTAAGATAAAATTCAAAACTGGAATGAGAATTTAATAAGCTTGATAAGCTTTAATTATTAAAATGATCCCAGGAAGCAAAAAATAATCAGTAAATTTTTGCTTTACTATAAATAAATTTTCTTTATAATTTATACATTAAATTAGGTTGAAATTATTTTTAATATATATAAATAAAAAACTCCCCCCTAAAAGTTAAAATAAATTCAGGAAATGCCTCTTTAATAGGTTAAGTATTTAATTATAATTTTATAACTGGAGACTAAGGAGCCTATTATGGTATTAATAATGTGAAACCCGCTTCTGGGAATTGTAACTTCTAGACATTCCTTAGTTCACTCTCTCTTAAAGAATCAAATAAAATTTGGAAAAATGGGCATCTCCTAATATAATATAAACTTGGATATTTAAAAATGAAGATGGAACTAAAATATCAATTATTTTAATTACAGAGGCTTCTTACAATGTTGGATATTATAAAGAGAATAGAAATACTAATTTATATTATAATTAAAAATAATTCTTACATATGATTCGTTCGTTGATGCTGGATGTAAATGAGGATGGGATGGAAAAAATAAAACCAACTCCAGTTAGGTTCATTTTTTTACATAAAGTTATTGTATATTTCGGTAGTCTTCACGGAGAATCCTCTCCATATTACTCGCTTCTCTAAAGCATGGATGGTTGAGTGTCAGAGAATATTTGCAATAAAATGATGTAAGGTGGACCTAACTTGAACTAGTTTTATTTTCTCTCAACTCATCTACTACTCAGATAGCCTAAACAAGTATATTATATAAACCGTGGCCAGAGGCCCTTCCTCTCCCAAATGAAAGAAAATTTCAAAGTATAAGACTAAATAAAAATAAGCATGGGAACTAGCTGATAAAATTACTAAAAAAAAAAAAACTGGTTAAATTTTTTTTTTTACTCGACATCAATTTTGCCCAAGCCCCTCTTATGGTCTCTACTCTGTTGCGCCCGGGATCCAAGGTTAGAGCCCTGTATATAAACATTAATCCTGTGCGTTGAAAAAATTTGTTGGTGTTTGTTTGCGGGAACGTATGACCAACACTAATGGATTTTTGATTAATTGTTCCAGAGTTCTCCAGAGAGTTTCAAGCATGCTCAGTTATTAATTCTTAGGGAGTTATAACAAAAGTAGTTGACCATTTGGGTGGTGTACCTTTCAGAAGCAAAAACGAACGAATATCATCTTTTTATTTTTATTATTTATTTTAGTAATACAAATTATTATATCCCTCCTCCTCAACTCCTGATTGAGAAAATTTCATTAGCTAACTCAAGATAAATTGATTTAAGCTTAGAGAAATTATTAAAATATTATATCAAGTTTTCTTGTTGCTCCTATAAAAGGAGTTTAAAGTTGAACTAAAAAAAGGGTTGTTTCGATATTTCTTTTTTCAATTTAAAAATAATATTTAAAAATATCCATAACGGCTCTTGGGTGTAAACCGGTTGGTTATAGTTGTTAAATCGGCAGCTGTGATGCGCATGCGACTTCTCGCGAATTTAATTATCAAAATGGACGATGAAAAATCACTGGCTGAATATAATCATCAGATAAAAGCTGACTGGCGGTACCAAATGTGGATATAGATTAGGTCTCTCCACTCCACCTATGACTAACGAATGTTTATTAAAATTATCGAAATTTACTTTTATTTATCAACGAGAATTTTTTATAACTCTTGGTTAACAGTTATTCTGGAAACTTTCTTTCTTTTCAAAGGCTATTAAAAATTATTTTTATTTTTTGTTCTCAAATTTATATATGGAGTACAATAATTAAATAAATAATAGTGGATTATTAATTATTTAAATGTAATAAATAAAAAAAATTGACTTTTTTTGGGGAACTGAAATATATAGGCATTATTATAAATTATTCATATATTATATTTGGACAAGCCGGCTCGTCGGGTGGCCTGATGCTTAACGAGGATAAGAGAGAAGACTCAATCAGATATTGCCAGTCATAGTGGTCATCCACTTATTCAACAGATGTGAGCCCTTGTGTAAAATTGATATCAAATAATTTATATAAATTTTTTATCAGTCTTACAGAGGTACCGAACCTATTCTCCTTTGGCTTTATATGTGACAATTCTTTCATTTATAATCTCATAGCTATGGAATGTGGCGTCAGAGGTATTTATTGAATTAAAATTTTAATATTAAGTTAATCTATTTATATTTTTTTCTTAAAAATTATATATAATTGTAGAAAAATATTTATTTAAAACAGTTAAGAATTAAAAGGATAAAACTTATTAAAAATATTAAATATATTTTATTAACAAAGAGATGTTTTTAAATGATGTTTTTTTTTTGAAAGTTATTCGAATGTTTTCATGTTAGGTTTTAGACCTTGATCTCATCCCGACTGGGAATGGAAGCTTTGTTGTCATGAAAAATTTCGACTTTTGGTTTTAAACTCAAACTAAGTTCCAAAAATGATTTCTCAATGACCTCTTTCTATGTAACGTTTCTATGTTGTTTCTGTAATTAAGATCCGAATTCGAAGTTTAATATCGATGTTCATTCCAATCATCTATATATTTCTTACTATTTTTTCAGTTCAATCACACTTATTTGAATTATAATAGTTGTATAAATTTATTCTCGGCTCCTAAATTTATTCAATGACATTTAATCTATTTAATATTCGTTTATATTTCCCGCTGTATAGTTGTTTTGAAGCGCCATCCTTCAACGTGAAAACGTGCTATAGTCCTCGATGCTAATATAACCTCTAAAAACAACAGCAATGTCGTTCAAAAAGCAGCACCTGACTTCTTTTCAAAATAAAAAAAAATGCCGCTGAGGCTAGAGCAATGATTGCCTATCGTGAAAATGCTATGTCCTATAGTACATGTAAAAAGTGGTTTCAAAATTTTTAGGATGGAAATTTTGATTTTCTGGGTAAAGAACTTTTTTCCAAAGTGGAATTTGAAAGATACCTGAAAGGTGGCACAAATGTATATAAAATGAGAGATATTACTTCGGAGATTATGTAATTATTCATTTTTTTTTTAGAACAAGCAACAAAGTTTCAAAAAGGCCGAGAATTAATTCATGCACCTAATACAACTTTCTCATTTCTCATTTTGTCTCCTCTAGCGTTTATTATTAAAAGATCTCTAATAAAATTGATATCCTACTTTATTAATAAACTTAAGAAGATTTATTTGGCCATGTTTTATTTGTAAGAGTTTTTGAATTTCCCTTCATGTAACCACAATAGAGCACTCAGGCAACTCTACGAGGAAAGGGAGTTGCTGTGCCATTCCGTCCTCTGGAAGGGACGTATAGAAGGATTCCCTTTCAATGAAGCACTCTTCGCAAGGAGTAGGCTACACGCCAGTGGTGAGAGTCCCTCCTCAAACTAGGACATCCTCCCTAGCTTAGGTTAGATTGGTTGAAAGGAACCGAGTGGAATTAGTTATAAGAGTAGTAAGCTAGCTAGAAATGAATATAGAAGGAGAAGTTGGCATTAGGGAATAAAGTAACTTCACGGGGTGCCGATAGATGGCTACGGCCAGAGGTCGGCTGGTTTTGATGTGTGTGTCTCCGTACACGAAAGCACCTCGGGTAAATAAACGGCTAATCCGATAGGTGGGCCTATACGGTCCAAATGAAATGGTTCTCATCATGTAACATGATGCAGGATGTGGCATGCTCGTTCGGCCACAGTATTCCATTATTTATATCTTATTTGTTAAAATCTTCATAATCGAAAAATAATTTTGTCACGGCCAAGTTTAAAAACAAAAATATACAATAGTAGTCTTCTTCACTTCCCAAAATATTATTAAAAAACAAATAGGTCTGGAGACATTTTTTAATTTACAAACTATAGATAATAAATATTTTCATTATTGATTAAATAATCTATGATTATATTTAGAAAATATATGTCTATGTGTTGGAGAAAACTATTAAAAAAATATAAGATTTCAATTTGGATAGGCGATAGTTACAGCTAAGATAACTACATTAAAACCTTTTTAATATTTTAAGATATTGCCTAAAAAAGAATCATGGATATTTATTTGAAGAGATATAAGATTTTTCATATTACTCTATACGCAAAAAGGAATTAAATATAAGAATTCGAGGTGAAACAATAAATAAACTTTTGAAATAATGTTTTAACTTTCTTTTTAAGAAACATAGGAAAAAAAATTCAAAAAAAAAAAAAAAAAAAAACTAGAAGCGATAGATTATCTGGTTAAACTTTTTCACAATATATACCGTAATAATAATAATAATAATAGTAAAAAAAAGTAGATTAGAAAATTTTCAGTTTAATGATTTGGCATAACTTTCAGATATAACTTGATTTGAACTGATATGGAGATGAAGAATGTGAGGTCGGTAAGAGCTGCGAAACCGGACTTATAAGAGTTGGACTCAGTGTTGGATGGTCAGATTACTGACCTGAGTAACTCAAATGCAACTATAGCTTTAGAAGACCAATTTTTCCTTTTTTTTTTTTTTTTTTTTTTGCCAAATCTCAAATTATCTAAATGCAAGAAATTTTAAATTAAACAGACACTCATTATATTTCTGTAGAATAAAATTAATTTGTTAGACATGAAAAGGTATTTGTGGAAAAGTTAAGGAAATGCAAATAGGTCTATTTGCTCAAATTATAGATGGAATGGATTACGAAATAACCTATTACGCGATTCTCAGCGTCCAGTTTCGTGATATACAAAAGTAATTTATAGTAGTAGCCCTTTGCATGCTAGGAGAAATCTAGAAGCAAAGTAAAAAAAATTTTAACTCAAGGCAGTGTATAAAATTATCAATTTTTAAAAGTTTGCTAAGAAAATTTTAATAAAAATTGATAGGTTAAAAAACAGATGTGAAAAATTATCAATGGATTAAATCAACATGCAAATTGAGCTTGTTGTTCATTAGTTTTTTTTAACTGTCACAGGAAGTGCAGTTTTTTATTTATTTAAATTGCATCCTAGCAAAATCTGAGCCAATCATTAAAACATCTAGTTATCTATCAAGAAGAGGTTTTTGGCCTGAAGCTTTAAAAATATGATTTGCTGAGAAAAAAAATATATTGTGATATGTATGAATATTATTAAGATTAAGAATGGTATTATATATCAACAAGGAGAAATGAATGACAGCAAATTTTTTATTCTAATTATAAAAAGTCTGATTTTCTAACAAATTAGAAAAATACAAAATTTTCATCTTTAAAATGATTATTGTTTAACTTTACTAACTATAAAATGTGTTTTCAAAGAGGAGTGAATTTCAATATTTTGTTGGGGAAGAGCAAATAACGTCCTAAAATCCCAAATGTATCCCCCATACATTCATTCGTTTTTTTGCTTGTTGAAAGGTCGACAACTCAAATGAGCAAATTACTAATGGATTTCTCCAGAGCATCTCTATAGTGGATTAAGCTTTCCAGTTGTTTAAATCTTCCTAGAAATTAACTGGGCATGCAGCCGCTTCAGAGGAGGTGTGGAGCAATCAATCGAAAAATCGATTGGTTGTTTGGTTATTTGGTTTGCGTACGAACGAATTTATGCGCCCTAGGTAGTAAATAAAGAATTTTTTTAAAACAAAAAATCTGGTGTGTTAAACGCACATCACTTTCTCTTACCTAAGGTAATGAAGGCTGAGTGATGTGCTGTCACGCCAGATTTTTGCATCGAGCCCCCTAGGTAGCCATTCTAGAATTAATCTATTAATAGAACAATGTAGAGCCAATTTAATCAATCGTTATAATAGTTTTCGAGAAAATAATAAAAAGATCCAAAAACGTACAAGAGTAAAGTGGGTCCCAAACAATTTTGGGGAGGGATAAGGGATAATATATTTTAAAGATCATCTAATAAATAATTATTTTATGAATTTTAATCAAAATTGTTCGAGAGAATTTTGAAAAAATCAAAAAATTAAAAAAGTACACGAGTAAATTACCTGTTGGCCGATTTTATTCAAGTTTCGAGGTGCAAGCGACGAGGATTCCTAGCATAAATATAAAATTTCACCATTTTTCTTTTGTGAGAAATCTTGTTTACACTCCATTTTGCGAGACCCAAGAGGCCTCAAACATGTATTTCCGTTAAAATCTTGATATCGATTTTTTTTTGCGATCGCTTTCTTACTATATTACTATAGGTAAGAGAGAGTAAATATACTTTTGGTAACCTTGAAAGTGCATTTCTTTTCTACACCCTTAAAATGATAGAATTGTTTGAAAAAATTTTAAAGGCTACGTACCTATTTTGATCTTTTTATTTTTATTATACCCGATAGAATTTTGAAAAGAATATGAAGGTACTTGTATATACAAAAACAAGTTAAAAAATAAATAATTTTTTACAGAGTCCAGAGATGACAAATAAATGAAACGCGAAGATGGTGTGCCAAAGGGTTGAGCAAAAAAATAAGGAGGTGGTGATGATAAAAGAAGCAGATTAATATATTTATGAGAAAAAAAAATCATTTTTATAAAACTATGATTATGTAAAAATTTATAAACATAGGCGAGTCAATTTTAATAAAATTACGGTTATAAAAATATTAATTCAATAGATTCGAATTAATTGACCCCTACAAAATTGTGAAAAAAAATTTTATGAGACATTTCAAAGAAAGGAGTATAAAAAAAAAATTGGGAATAAATTATTACTAAAGGTGTTTTATTATTTGCAAAAAGTATAATTAAATAATGATAGGTGTAGACTCACCCCACTTTGTAGTCGGCACAAGAAGGAGGAGGATTCCAGACGGTCCGATGGCAGAGCAGCCAATCGCACCAAACTTTAACAGCAGGCAAAAGGACCCGAAGGTCTTCGGAAACCACCAGAGCTCTGTACAAGAACAAAATGATATTAATGGCGAATAAATATTTCATAAAAATGTGAATGATGATTATGTAAAAATATTCAAAAATTATGGCCTAAATAAATAACAATGCAATAATACTAGAATTTTTAAGAACTTATTTATTTAGTCCCGAAAAAGAAAATATAAAATAATTAAAATAATGGCGTTCAAATTAAGATTTTCAATATTTTAATGTTTATTATATGAGGAATGGTCCGTTCCATTTTAGTCGGTAGAGTTCTCGTTTCCATAAATTATGAACTGTGGTCTAATAATGGCAGATCCCGAAAATATATCGATTTTGTTTTTAAACTCTTATAATATATTAATATTCTTTTAGGCATTTTTACCAAATAAAATTATATTTGACTTTAAATAGAATCAAAACATTTTTAATTTTTAGAACTATAGAATCTCTAGATTATAGATAAGCTTCGTGCCAACATATCTAACATACTTGGCAGCTATTTTCTATGACAAAAGTCATGTTATGTGGAAATTCTTCTATTTTTATAATATCAAATAACACAATGTTAAAATTCTTAATTAGGACTAGTTCCTTATTTTCTTCTCTAGGTAGTAGTCCAGAAAATTTTTCGGACAGCTTCAATAATTAGCCATTTTGTGTGAGAAGAGGAGATTAATTTTTCTAAATCCTCCAAAAAGTGGTGTAAATTACATCATTTAGGGAAAGGAGATTTGGGAATTAAGAAAGTAAATTTGAGGCTATTAATATCCCCAGTGGGGGCTTACATTTTGTAGTAAATAGATGGCAACTACGAGTTTCTCGAGCCAATGCTGGTGGCATTCTACAGATCCCTTTCTGCCACTCTTTCCACTTCCCCCTTCCCCTGAGCAAATGCCGTGCCACGGGTCGGCTTTTTCCTTCCTTTCCTTTGAAATGTTGGCCCCGAAATTCGAAATTAATGGCAAGGAAAGAAGAAGAATATATCCTCTGAGGTTAACCATTAGAAGCTTCCTATGAAACTGCCATGTATCTTTTCACTCCTTATCCTAATTCTAATCAATGAAAAAAAAAATATTCTCTTTATAAAAGAAATATCTTTTAGTCGTCAAAAAACAAATAAAAAATTTTAAAAACTAGAAATAATACAAATTATAGGAATTAAAAAATTAAATACGTATATATTCGGTAGGTAATAAAAGAAATAAATTAAATAAAGATTTAAAGCCGCGGGTAACTAGACAGCAAAGGGAAAGAGAACAAATAGTCACCTCAAAGTTATTCCATTAACCAATGTTTATTAGAAAAAAATCTGATTTTAATAAAAGTTGAAATATATAAAAAGGAGAGGAACTCCTGAGTGGGCTGACAATGGTAAACTGCACAGCTGGTATATCTATTGATATAATATTAATGTGGTTTTTATTTTGATCATTTTTTATGGATTTACTTTCACTGAATAAGAAATAAGAATACAGCTTGTTATTGTATACGTTATCTTATAAATTAAATAATTGGAAATACTATACTATTATTATTAGGATTTTTGGAAAATTATATATTTATATTTTTTATTAAAATATTTACAAACTCACATGTCCGCAGGTCGTCCATTCTCTTGCTCTGGCAGGTGTTGTGCATCTAACTGTTCTTTAAGAAGATTCATACATCGCTCAAGGATTAGATTAAACATCTGAAGAGACACAACGAGGGCATTTTCTTGTACAGCTGAGCGATATCCTCCTTCGAGTTGAGTCTCTGTCAGAAACAAAACATCAACATATAAGTAAAAAGTATTATTTAAAAAAATATATATATATAACATTCATTGAATACTCTTTTAATGATGTTATTATGAAATTTCACGCCATGTCTAAATTTGCCTGGAGTAGAAGGTATAATTTTAATTAATATCCCTAACGAGAGAATAATTTATCATGTGTTATTAATACAGAATTATGATTAATAATGTCAGTAAAAGGTAGAAGAGGTTTCAGAGATGAAGGCAGGAAGTTAGCAAGTGCTTCAAGGCCATCTTGAAATTTGATTTAAATCTATCATAAAGAAGAGAACAATGATGAAAATAAATCAAAACAAATCAGCTTAAGGGGGAGAAAGTATATGACATATTTTAATTAAAAACTTATCAACATCATTTATTATACAAACAAGTTTCATATAACAATGTTTTTCAATGTGTTTTCTAGTATCGAAAAATCGAGAGTCGTCATTTCTATTCAAAGGTGAAAACATTTAATTAAAACAATGAAAATATTAATTTAAAAAATTAGCCTTATTTAATTGAATAAGTGAAGTGTGCAAAAAGTGAAAAATCTATTTTAAAAAAATATGATTATTCACCTAGAGACGAAGGGAAGACGGACAAATTTATATATATTTCGATCTTTTCAAAGATTTTGCCTACTAGAATGAAATTTGTTGAATTATAAGGACCTGAGAGATCCTCTATCCTTCCTTGGTAAAACCCGCATATTTTATTAATCCCGCTATAGGTTAAATGTCCAAATTATCTCTGAAAAAATTGCTTTCTTAAAAGTTAGATTAACCAGTGTATTTAAATTTTTTCATTTGTCCCAAATGGAATCAGAAATAAAGAAAATATGCAAAACATAGCTGCATTCTTCAAGCCAAATTTGTTTTTAAAAAAAATATAGAAAAATTTAATTATGAAATTTTTCGAATCGTTAAAATATTTCAGTTTCCTTGTCAGAGTTAGGGCCTTCTCCCAAGCCTAATGAAAATTGTAAGTTAAAAAAAACAGGGCTATATAAAATTTATAACAAGGAAAATTATAAAAAAAATTGAATAAAACAAGTTAAAAAAGAATTTCGAACAAAAAATTTAAAAAAAATTATTTATAAGAAACAAATTTAATCTCTCCTTCACCCACCAAAAATAATTAAATAAATAAACTATTGTATTGGATTTTATAGCATAAGATGATAATTTTTAAAATTTTTTAATTAATAAAAACGTTTATTATAAAATTTCCTCTTCACTCTCTTTAGTTATATTTTAATAAATATTTTAAAACATTTTTTAAATGGAATATAAAACAAAAATCACACAGATTGTGTGTGCATTATTCAATAATTTGAGGGAAAAAAAAATTTAAGGTGCCTCCATATAAATAATTTATAAACAAATTTGAAGGAGCTAATGGCACAGGCATTAAATCTAAATGATAATGGTCTTGAAGAGGGCCTCCTCTTTCGAAAGCCCGAGGCCTTCTGTCATGAATGTTCGTCTATTAATAGATGCTTGGCCTCTTGATTAAAATGATTAATTTTGTGACCTGCAATGTGTTAAAGATTCAGAGGTGAATCGTTTGTCCTATACCTCTAATATTAAATGATCTCCACGTCAATAAATAAATCGAAATGATTTCGAAAAAATGGAATTTGAACTCTTTTTTTTTTACTCTTTTAAATGATCAACTCTAAAATTATACTAGATGAATTTTCTCTCATATCTATAATTATAGAAAATTTTACTTTAAAATTGATTTGGATCTACAATTAAAAACAAAGAAAAAATTAATAATAAGCTTTGAGAAATGATAAATAACTTATGCTTAAAGCAATCAATGTAATTATTTGAAAAATTAATATGGTATTTTCCATAAAATTTATTGCCATATTTATTAAATATTCTTCCACTCTAAATCTTTCTGGAGGAATGTTAAATTTATAGAACAAGTTGATATATTATTTTTTTTATGATAATTTATGTTTTTTAAATTATAAGCATATAATAAAATTAAAATAAATTCTTATTTAAATATTTAAGATTAATTATATATATATATATATATATATATATATATATACGTATATATAAAAGTAAAAATTGAATAAGAATTGTATTCAATTAGTTTGTAAACTTTTAATAGCTAATCGTTTTTCATTCAATATTATTGCCCTCCTTGGAGGTAGAGCTCTTGCTTGATGACCTAAGGGTCAGTAGTTCCCTTCCCCTCTTGGGTGATAAAATTTATTTATATTGTGTTGGGGCCTGTGCGATGTATATCGAAAGATATTGATCAGACTTAATAGGAATCTCCCAAAAGGGAGGGATAAATGCAGATCAACTTTTTTGCATTCTAATCTAAACAATATAATAAAGCCTTTTGAATCTATGTTACTCTTCCTACAAAGGAATTAAGATATATGCAATAAGCGATTATGGAAAATATAATTATACAAAAAAGCTAAGAATATGAATTTTTAAAAATTTATTTTTATGCCGATATTTTCCATTAAAAATATAAAATTTCCTGTCATATATTAAGTTGGAATACAGGCATAATATAAAATAATGTTTTTGGGGATTATATTACATTGTATATAAATTCCAGGAGGTTCAGGGTCAGATTAATTAATTATAATCATTAAAATTTCATTGACTAAAGTGTTGGAAAATAAATTAGTTTTATTAAAAACAATGAAATAAAAAGATTTATATTTTGTTTATTCATTATTAGCTATTAAAAATAAAAAGGTAATAAAATTTAAAACCAAAATGAAATATTTTTGAAATTTAAGAAATGGAAGGATATAAAGAGACGAGAGCAACTTGAGATCCAATAAATCCTTAGAGTTAGGCAACCAAACTGGCGCAGCTGCTCTCGGGAGTAAATTGACCATATCCTATAAGTTAATTTATAAATGTATTAATAGATATAATAACATAATTTAAATAAGAAAATAGATCTTCAACTTGAGGTTTTGAAGTACTAATATCCTTCCTTCTTCTAGTAATTTAGGAAAATATATATTTTAATTAATGGAATCAGAATTTTAGTTATAAGAGAGTCATATTTTTCAGTGATTTTAGAGAAAGTTTTGGATTTTATATTCCTCTCTTCCGTGCTACGGTCTTTATGTCAATATCCCAGAGATATTCAATATGTCAACGCCAATTATATATTGTTTAAAGAATTCCTCAAATACCCAAATAACTTACAGTGATCAAAATTTGATTGTATAAATGTCCTTATAAGAGGTCACTTTTCTAAAAATACTCTTCTTAGCCAATATTTTGATTTCTTTTTTTAATTAATCTATCGTCAATATTTTTTTAAATAGGCCAAATCATTCATTCAAATTAATTTATATTTTTTTAAAGCCCTTTAGACTTCTTCTATATTTATTTAAATGGTTTGCTTCACGTTTTAAGCGATAAAAATTTATTTATATTATATTGACTACCAATTAATATAAATAAATTACAACTAAAATCTAAATAGCCCCAAATGTCGAAAATGGATCATTTGAAATTAAGAAAATGTCTAAGTTTAAGAATTAATCTAATCAATTATCCAGAAAATTTTTTTGAAGTACATAATATTCATTTACCGAAGGTAAGTACGTGGGTAACCATGAATTACCCAAGTTATGTCTAAATTTTTGTATATAGGCTTGAATAATGAGAATAAGGCGACTAGGAGTGGAGACATGAAGAATAATTTAAATAAACAAATAATAATCGAATAGTTTTTTTAATATTTTAAAATGTGTGTCATCAAAAAAGTTGATTTCTTTAATTATATAATTAAAAAAAAAGAAATAAAATTTGAAATTGGATGCATGGGATGATGCAAAAAGTTTAAAAATCACTTTAATATTTATTGGTTAATTTAAATTTTACAATTGAATAATTAAGGTAAGTACCCATCGGAAGTTAATAAATATTGGTGAAACAAAACAAAAGTGAATTAAAAAAGTGAATTGAAAAAAAAAAACTCTTTTGAAATGACGATTTTAGTGTAAAAATCGTGAAGTAAAAGACAGGCGAAGTGGAAGGCGATGGCGCGTGTACAATCGGCGGGGACGACGGCGTGCCGATCAAGTCGTTGGCCCGGAGCGTCCGACGGAATTGCATTACGCTCGTAAGGGAACACGTCCACAAATACTAGCATCGTCTAAATAAAGAGAATGAACAGGAAAAGAGATGGATGGCCTCCGCCTCCGAGATGAAAAGGAGGTGGGTTTGCCTGCCAAGCGGCCTTGAACAGCCTTGCATCGCGCCACGTCGCCGAAGACGCCCTCGGGGGTTTTCCTACTCCTTCTTCTCCACAACCAGTGCACGGGGGACAAATAACAACAACCACTCCTACTCCCGAACATCACTGCCTCTCCTACTCTTATATTCGTTTGCATCATATCAAAATTTGTTTTTACACTAAGAGTAAGGATAATAAATAGTAGATATATAGTGGGGGGGGGGGAAGTAAAATTCCAATCTATTCAATTTTAATGAGTGATTTTTTTAAATTATTTTTATTTAAGAAAAAAAAATATTTCCCTCAATGATAATTGCCTCTTGATTGGAAATGATACTCATTAATATTATTCAACTATTATAATTGGTAATATGTAACAAAGAAAGTTTGAAAAGAGTTTTCACACATCGGCCATCTATATTTTTAATATTATAGATATTCATTTAACCAAAAACTAGAGCTATAAACGCTTCCATAAAACAATATATGACCATCCATTTATAAATTTTCATGACTGAGCTATTGCAGTTTGAATTTTTATGAGAAATATGCAAAATTCTTGTTTTTGTTATAACCGTTTTTTTTTTCGTGGAAAGAAAGAGTTTTTCCATTTTCTTCAGCTTTTATGGTTATCTGAATGTGTGAATTTAATTTAATTCTTTGGAACACACAGGAGTTCACACCTGGTGAATAGGAGAATGAAGATTACGGATAGCCAAGCTAGGTGTAATATTTTTTGCGTTTGAGTGTATTAATTAAATATCAATATTATAAAAAAATTAAATTCATTAAATTGGCAAATAAATTTAATTTATATCAAATTAATTTAAGATTAATTAAAAGTGTTTATTATGTTGTTATGTAGGCAACGAGTTGTCCTATCTTTTCTCTAGGTTTTTTAAAATCCTCAATTGGGACCCACACTATTTTGAGGTGGAAAATAATTAATATCTCTTAAAAATCTTCTAATTTATTATTTATACTGCCGATTTTATAGAATAGAATAGTTTATATCTTCTATTTTACGGTTTAAGTTTTTTCTCAGTGTTACAATTTCGACGAGGGGGGCAGTAATGATATAATAATTTTTTTTTCCACTGAAAAACTAGTAAATGATTTTAATACAATTTTTTTATCCCAAGGTTGGAGTTTCAAGCATGTATTGCTTTGAATTCACCTGAAGTTTTAACATGGGATGAATAAAATAAAATAGAAACGAAACGTAAATGAATAACAATTTCATAATTTAATTTTTCTTGCTTTTTCTTTTGCAAAATTCTTTATTATATCGTGATAATTAATATTATAGTATGTTGGCTGTCTCGTTGGTCCTGTATCTATACAGGAGTGAGGTGGGAGACTATGGCCCGCCACCGGATTCCAGTTTATTTATTTAGAAATATGCGCAAGAGCGGCTAGAAATGGGATAATTTGAAATTATTTTTGGTCAAGATAAAAAAAAATAATAATGAAAAATAGTAACTCCAAAATAGGGTTAAACTATTCATTCTTTATTGTTAAATAAAAAGGTAAGAAAAACATGGTTTGAAAATATTAATTTAATTGAATTTTTTTTTCTTTTTTTTTATTCTGGGTAAATTCCTTTATTTTTTATTATTTTCTTTTTTGAAATTTTTTTTATAAATAAATTTGGGGGAATCTTTTATACTTGATCCATTATTTTTAGGAAAACATGGCATTTTATATTAAAAATCTTATAAAATGTGACATTAAATATCATAATCATCACCCTAGTTAAAACCGATGATTGTATGCTATTTTTATTAATAAATTATGCTGCTCGTATTTTAATAAAAATATTTTGACATTTTGTGCGGCCCGCCTGACAGTATCAGCAGCGTTCATGAATCCTTCCAATAAAATATTTTGCCTACTAAAATATTACTTCTACAATAGGATAGTGACTTAATATTAATCGAATATAGTCTTAAAGTCAAAATAAAACTATAGAGACAAAATAAAAAATAAAAAATAACCTTTCAATCTAAGAGAACAAATGCAAAAAAATATTTAAAAAATTCAAATTAAATTATTTTCATATAAGGCAGCCGGTTCAACTTCATCATCATCATCATCATCACATTTGAATCGAATAATGATTCATGGCTCTCTTCTAAGCAAGTCATGCATCATGTCAATAGGGTATATATATAACAAATATTGTTTTTTGTGTTGTCATCTCGTTATCTCTGGTCCAAGGTGGATGGTGTTAATAGGGTGATCGATCCCGGGTCCGATAGGACCTTCTCCTTCTCAGAAGGTCTATGGCTTCATAACGAACTGGCCATTTTCACGATGATTTATGGGCTGCCGACTCAGGTCTTTTCATTGGTAATAATAAATCTTTAACCAACGAAATGGCCTTTCTTTTCCGATGGTCATTTAATACTATCCTTCTGTGGCTTTGCATATTAGAAAAAAATTCATTAGTTAATTATTAAAAATTAAGAATCGTTCATTTCATCATCAATTTTATAATAAAATAAATTCAATGTAGATACTAGTAAGTGAGAGGGAGGTGGGGTTTGGCTTCAGAGCCCCCACCTTCTGATTTAAAAAAAAACTATATAAAATAAATAATAATAATTGGAACTAAAAAGAGGACCATTATTTTCAGAGTTAAACAAATATATTCATTTTTAGCTTCATTTTACGAGATTTTTGTGGGACATATATAAAAAATCAATTAGTATATTTAATATGAAAAAGAATTATCTCAAAAAAAGAAAAAAAAAAGATTCATAAATAATTTTTTTATTAAAACTTCGACATCTGAGGTCATTTAGACTCCGTTTATATTTATTTAAATTAATTAGTAGTTGAGATAATTCGCTCAGAACTGGGAGCGAACTACTTACTGTCACCATAGTGGTCAATTCAACAATTCGTTTCTATCTATTTTGAATGTTTATGTGGTAAAAAATTTGTATGGTATAAGTATATACCATATAAATGTGTGTATATATATATACTATCTCCCTCAAATATAATTGGACAACCTATATATTTGTTCGTCTTATTTGACAATTAGATGATGTACATGAAATTAAATTGATGTACATGAAATTAAATTTAATAATAGTTAAAACATTATGAAATTTGATGATTTGAATTTCGTGTTGCTCTTCTAATTATCAAATAAGACGGGGGTGTCCAATTACTTTTGAAGGCGATAGCATATAACATTACAAAACTATGCATTTTGTTATGTTTATAATTCTTGGGCCCTAATTAATGGAAAAAATTAATAAAAGAAAAAAAATTTTCTATCTTATGATTTTATAGATTTTATAATCTCGTAAGATTAACCGTCGCATCTTAAATTCGTCAACATTATCTGAAATATAAAAATTCAAAAAGAAAATTTTTGATAAAAATGAAAAAAAAAATGAAAATATGTTCTAAGATTTTTTTAGTCAGCGAAAAATTTAACCCTTCTCAATTTTTTAAATATCTTGACGTTTCAATGGTATTTGGCACCCATGAGATACTTAAATTAAGATGCGGAAATTTTAATTTTATTATTAATACAAGATATTCTTCTTCCTAGTATAACATGGGCTATTTGACTCATTTTTTTTTGCTTCATGCTTGATTTAAAAAAAATTCCGAGTGATTAGGATAATGAAGCATTAATAGAGAGCCAAAAGAAAGTTTATTTTTGAGATAACTGTATAAGGTCATTTAAGAGTTCGGTATATAAAAATAAAAATTGGTCACTTGTGAGAAAAGCATTAATAATAGAAGGCTAAATTATATTTCTTTTTTTTTTTATTAGAGAGATTAATTGTTAAATTAGTTCTTAGTAAGGAGAATTGGCTAAAAGCACGAGTTGAATTTCTGATAGTTCTAAGACCCGGATGTCGCCGAGTTTTCTACACCTGCAAAAAGCAAGCAAGGGCCATCAACCTTTTCGCCGTCTGACCAGGATTCGGAGCCGATAAGAAGTAAACGCAGCTTCGATCTCGACTGAGGAAGTGTTAAGTACTCTTATCATTGTTCTACAATCTACTCACTTGACAAGACTTACATGCTCAAGTTACATGACCACAAATCAACCGGCAAGATTCTTCATTAGTGAAGAAATGGGAAGAAAAGAGTCTATAAAATTCCTAATGCCTTAGAGAAAAACAATTTTTTCAAATCAAGAAAATTATTGAATTTGATTAATAGAAAAATTTAATTCGGTAATAATAAGATTTTTCAGAAAATTAGAAATCAGTAAAGGGAGTATTAGGACCATGAAAAAATTTAACCCCCTTCATCCCAATTTTTAAAAAATATCTTGGCATTTCAAGTCAAAGGAGCTCCAAAAACGCAAAAAAATCTTTATATACGTGAATAGTTTTTTATTAGCTTATATCTCTGGAACCATACATCGGAGAAGGATGAAATTTAATAAATGTATCGCCCTAAGAGAACCTAGAAGGTATTAAAATTTGGAGTGAATCGGCCAGCAGGGGACGGTAAGAAAGACCACCCTATATTTATTAAGAACCACGATTTTCCCAACATTCCCTGGAATATATAATCTTTTGAAACTTAGGAGTAATAATTAAGAGGTTTGTCTTCAGACCTGAACCAATACAATTTATAAAAATACGTTGAAGGTGATTGATATTATATTAAAATCCTCTTATGCCAGTCGTCTCCGACAAAGGTCACATCAATTTGCTTCTTTTCTTTATCACATTTATAATTTTCTATACCTATCCCGAATCATGGAATCAAGATAAGAAAGAAAAAGATTAAAGGATTTAAAAATTTTCTTTCCGTTTTTTTATCATTACTAATTTTAAATAGTTAAAAACTATTTTTAATATATATATATAATTGGTTGTGATTTAAATAGCTTATTAAAAATGTAAATGAGCCCCTTTAAGTATACAATAGATATGCTGAAGTTTGTTGTGTACAAAATTTTAAGATTTGCATATGAAAAGCTATAATATACGAGTACGAGTTAAGTCTGCAAAAATTCTATTATAGTAAAATAAGAAGGCGATATTTAAAGATAGGAGATAATTCATTTTGAAAGAAAAGCATTCACTAAATATTGTCAAGTACAACATAAAGAAACGACAAAAGAAAAACACAAATACAACATGTTTTTAAATAAAAAAATTTAAGAAAATTTATATCTTCAGGTCCTGGGTAAAATAATCGAATTCCTTTGGCATTACTATGATAAAATAGGAACTTTATAGATACCCTGTATAATAGATGGGAACAAAACTCACCACACAAGCAGGGTTCAGGTGAGATCATAATATATCTCAAGAATCAAATTATACTGTATAATCATATTCGAAACTTTAATATACATTAATGACGCAATCTCATTTTATAGAAAGGCTGATGGGTAAATCATTTTTTTTTTCTTCGAGCATAATTGTATTTTTTAATTTTTTTTTATTCAATGACCAAAAGTGTACGTGTCAATGATGAGCCCGAAACCAATTGGCGTCATAATCAAATAAAGCCTTCTTAGAAATGAAAGACGAAAGTATAATCACAAAGTAAGCACTTTGGGAATGAAATAAAAAACAATTTCAAGTATTGAAATAAAAGGTATATTTTCAAATCTGAAAGTAAATTTAAATTTAAGACAAAGAACGTAACAAAAAAAAACTTATGGGTGAGATTCCATAAATTCTTTGGCATTAATAATTATTTTGATCTAAGATGAGAATTTCAAATTAATAAAGGTATGTGAACTAAAAAGCCAAAGTGGCTAATGGGTTACGGCCACATCACAAGGATAAATATACCAAAACCATATTTAGATGATTTGATGATGATATACTATAATTTTTTCCAAATTTTTGAATATCACAAAAAAACAAAAAATCAAATAATGAAAATATTATTATAATTGAAGGATATATATCTCTCTATCTTCGTTGTCGTGTTCATGATGAGGTGCATGTGAAAATAGTAAAAAAACAGCGAAAATATTCTCTATAAGAATTTTTATTTATCTTTTGACTACAGATTTCGTTTTTGTAGCATCATCAGGGCCTGAGTTATGTATATTTTTTATAATGAATAGTAGAATGTTTGTTCATATAAAATCATAAAGCCAATGAAAAATTTTATATATATAATTATTATTAGTATGTTATATTTGTAAAATCATTAAAAAATCAAAGAGCATGCATTCTACCAAAGCATAATCGATAGGTCAAAAGAATAAATAAAAATTCCAGTAGAGAATACTTTCAATGTTAGTATTTTTACATACCCTCATCATTATTATAATTATATAATCCATATATTTCACATATATATAATTGTGTCTCTTGGCGGAAGCTTTCTATTTGCAACCTTCATCATAAGAGATAAAATCAATCTTACTTTACTTCAATGGGTTGCAGAAATTAGTTCATTTTTGCTTGCTGGATAGGCAATTCATATAATCAAATCACTTTCCTTCAGCAAGATAGCTGATGGTATTTTTTTTTTTTTTTTGCATTGTACGATGATTAGATGATAATAAATGTCCGATTTATATTTCAAATTAAAAATAAATATATTTTTCATTGACTAAAAAAAAATAATAAATGGTTTTCAGACCCATTACTTTATATCAGATAATAAAATTCATTATATGGCTTGCGATTTTTTTACTGACTAATTCATAGTCATTATATATTTAATAATTATTAGTATTTTTTGCTGGTGTACCAAGTGATCGTTTGGTCCCAGAGAATTGAACCCAAGATCTCCAGCCTATCCGGGGGCATCGATGGGCTTCCTTTGAAACTGATTACCGAACAATTGATTATACCAGCAACTCAGTATCTTATGATAGTTCAAGGTAATTTTTTTTTTTAATTCGTTTTCAATACAAGTGAGTTTTTTGTTTATATCTATATTGAAACCAGAAATTTTCGAATCATATCTTAAAACTATTTAACTATTTATTAGATTTAAAAAGGTTGTTGAGTATAATTATAATATATTTTCTCTCAAGAAACAGCAAATAAATGAATTTGATTATGTATCCTAGAAAAGACTGATATTGAGCGGAAAATAAATTCTTTAAAATATTGTAAAAAACAAAAAAACAAAAAAACAGACCTACTGTCGGAAAAGATATATACTGGTGAAAAAGACAAAACGCGATATCTTTTTGAGTTAGTCGGAGTGTATCTCATTAGGTATGCTGATGGCTAGCTCTGTAAAGTATAGTTGGTCAGAAAGGCGGGCTTACAGGCTCAAAGGTTATCACCTGGCCAACATCAAAGAAATTGTCAAGAGAGTTGCAAAACCCCACCAAGAGAGGTCAACTTCGTTTAAGTTAACTGTCAGGGCCAGACTATCAGAGATCAAACGTTTAAATGTTGAAAGAAGAGGATTCAAAGAAAATTCCTTTTTAACATACCTAATTAGCTGGAAAAAATATGAGGGAAATGAATTTTTATCCCTAAAAATCCTAAATGTCCAAGAAACAAAATGTTTCAATTTTATAGTTGTAGTATAATAAAATTCATTTTTTAGAATTGACAGAAGAGTGAACTTATAATATAATACTTGGCAGAAAAAAAGCAACGCGAGAAAATTTATTTGGCACATGCAAACGAATTATAAAGCATTTTTTTTATTTAAGACATACCAAAATAAAATGTTATGACGATATTTATGGCTCTGAAATTGATGATGACACTAGAGAATGACGGTGACTGCATAATAATGAATTGCAGGGCTTTTATGCATTTCCGGATATCATTAACGATTGAACTCTAAAGCTGAAGATGCGCGGGACAAATCTTGAATGAAATATCATATATTTGGGAATTGAAAGAGCAAAAAAATTCTCAAATTTAAGAGAATTTAAAATGATAAAATTGGAGACTTTATTGTATATAATTCCTATTCAAAAAGCGGACGAATTACAAGAAGGTCAAGAAAAGAAAGAAAGGGAAGGGGAAGAGTCGAATAATTGCAACGTTTTTTTGAATGCCTTTAAATAAAATTAATTGTTAGGAGATAAAAACGATTTTAACAAAATCTTAATATTTATATATATATATATATGTTCATAATAAATTTTTTTTTCATTTATACTCTTTTTGATAATATAAAAAAGTTAATTTTGGAATTGTAGCTTTCTTAATTTTTTTTTTTTTTATGTTTTTTTTCGGCATCCGAGGTTATTTATTCCTTTAGTCCTTATTTAATTGGTAGCCAATATAATATAAATAAATTTTTGTCGCTCAAGACGGGAAGCGAACCAGTGACGTTTGGTACGAGAGGCGAAACCTCTACCTCTCCATCAAGGAACAAGATAGCTTTCTCAATTATTACGATTACTATTAATAAATAATGTTTTTGGTTTAACAATGGTTTATTTATCTAAAATACTCTTATTTTGTAACTTCCTACAAGTACAAATTACAAAGAATTTTACACCTTAAATGAAGGTAATTATTACTTCATCCGAAAAATTTATATATAATTATATAATCATTGATAAACTGAAAATTTTTGCTGATTAATATATAAAGCTGTATTATTCGATGAGAGCATTTAGGAAACAGGACACTGATCAGATGTATAGCTCGCCTCATTCTAAAGATTGTATGAATAAAGAAAAATTTTTTTGCAAATATTTTGGGGCTTCTGCTTCTTCTCTGAAGGTTCTGCAGGCGACTATGAGGATTTTCAGAGCCCTTTGGTTGCTATTACTAAAGATGGCATAAGATAAAAGATTATTGAAGAGGCAGAATACAGGTTTAAAATTTGAATTGATATCATCAGTCATAAAAACCAACTTCATTATATTATTTTATTTTATTGTTTTTAATTAATAAAAGTTATAATATCATTGAATAATTCAAAAATGACAGTAATATTTAAATTCGGCTTTAAAGGGCATGAACCGACGGGAATCTAATGATTTAGGTATTTTTAAGTGAAATGATTTAAATAAACAAACAATGAAAGGAAGATTCTCTCTAAAAATCCTCTAACCTAAATTATTTTGATCTTGTGAGTGATTTTTATATATAAATAAGGCTTTTCTTTAAGTATAATAACTGCACACGTTCTTGACATAATCAAAAATATGTTGAAATGTCAATAGACTATAAAAAAAATTTCGGTTATAACCAGCTTAAGTGTTTTTCACCGTATGTATGTAAATACGGGAGAGTCAAAGGGAGGAGTCCTTAAGAAAAGGCAAGAAAAAAATTTCAAGCCGTCTAAATAGAGAATTCTCATGTCAAAACAAATTTGAATAGATCAGGAATTTTTGAAAATGACTATCACTAATGGATTTTCGATTAATTGATGAAGCATTATAGAGAGCCAAAAGGAAGTTTATTTTTGAGATAACTGTATAAGGTCATTTGAAAGTTCAGCATATAAAAATAAAAATTGGTCACTTGTGAGAAAAGCATTAATAATATTAGAAGGCTAAATTATATTTTAATCATTTGCTCCAAAGATTCTTTAGAGCGGACCACGTATGCATGCTCAGTTGTGTATTTTTAGGCTTGTGTAATCCGTTCTCAAGCAATTAATCGAAAATAGTGTTGGTCATTTGCCTATTTTCCAGTTAGGAATAAAGATTGTATGAATCAATTTTAGCTAATATGTTTAAGTTTTCAGAGACAAATCTTTTAAGGCTATATAATACAATATATTTTATATTTCTTAAATTTAATTCCTAACTCCTACAAAGAGTTTCTTTTGCTTACAGTAGGATTTTAGAATCGATCACCTTGCTTTAAAGAGCGTGAAAAATTTTTGTTTAAAGATTTTTCACTTTGGACTAACATTTACATTAGATCTGTATATAAATATTCTGGGGATGTGAATTTTTGTTGATATGGTCGAGCGTCCGGTGTTCTTGTGTAAAGGAAGCACACGGAAAGGGATCCCCCGGGATCGACTCCTGGGGGCCAGGGGTCGCTTGATCCACCAGTAAAAAATATATTCACAAAAAATTATTTTATTAAAAATAATTGTTTTGGTTGGTTCGAGTCAAACATTTAATGTTTATATCTCATTCATATGAACTAACTAGAGTTCGAAATATCATCTAATACATTTTTTTTTTTATAAATTATTATTAGACTCGAGAAAGTGGTGAAAAGAAGGGGGGTGATGAGCATGGGTTTCATGTAATTGAGGAGTCAAAGGAAACCCCTAAAAGCAAACTTGAGTGTATGAAAAAAAAACAGCAATAAATATGGGATAAAGAAAAAGAAGATTGACTGAGAAGATAAAATGCGGGGAATATCATTTAAAAAAAAATTCTCTTTAACCAAATAATAATAGATCCGAAAGTCACAGCCTGGCTGACTTAAAAGAACGTCAAATAACATAGAATTTAGATAAGACTTTATTATGCCAACATCAAAAGATAGTGTTAATTTTACAAGCAAACTGTAGATAAATAATAGAAATAAAGTTATTTAATTTAAACATTTTGAAAAAAATTCCAACACTATTTTATTAGTAAATTTTTTGTCAAAGAAAAGAATTTAAAAAAAAAAATAGTGATGTTTGAATTACCTTTTGAATTTTTTTACGAGCTATGAATAAGGAAGGAATTCTTTAAAGTTTGGATAAACAAAGTATTTGTTGTAAAAGAAGACAAATAAGGAGCAGAGAGAGATTCGATCAAATAAATTAGGTGTCTGAAGCACGTTTCGGAACGGGTAAAAATTGAGAGAGAAGCTAATCCATTTGGATTTTGCTATGTGTGTGTGTGTGTGTGTGTGTGAAAGAGTAAATAGTGAGTGACGTTTGTTTAAATTGTAAAAAAAGATGTTATCGAATACAAATAGCTATAATGGATCGATCTGTAAATAGATGTTGATTAATGTAATTTTTTGTAGGTAAAGATTGAATAGATAAAAAAAGATATTGAAATAAAAATTGGTAATAAATAAATAATTAAAATAAGACAAAATAATTAAAATAATTGTTTAGTAAATCCCCTCTATTAAGTGATAGAGAGAGAAAGTATAGTTGCATTCGTTTTGTCATATTCGTGAAGTAATCTAATAAAAGCCTTTGGTTCTGGTTCTTATTAACCAGTAATATTTATTTTTATCCTTGAACAGCTCTTTATATAAGGTCTCGCTGAAAAAATTTGTAGCTACTAGTCTAATAAATTTTTTCCACTAGTTTAATATTAAAATGTGCTAATTTCTATTTCTTTTCCAAAATTCTCTATCCAGAATTTTGTTTTTGGAGTCGTGGGTGTTGTCGGACATACTTACTATGTCTGCCGCCAAAGTCACAGATCCTGGTTTGAGTCCAGGAGGGCCCATTTTATAGCCATCTACCATCTCGCAAAATATTATCTTAAACTATATTTGTTGGTGATTTATAATTATAATTATATAAATCATTTATGTATTTATTTCAAATAAGACTTATTAACCAGTAATATTTATTTTTATTTATCTCAAATAATATTTAAGTTATTACTATTCACAATATCTTTTTTATTTGGTTTGTTTATATTAATGTTTTTTCTTTTTATTTATTATAAGGAAAAAACACCATGATGGCCAAATTATCGTTTTTTTTTAAGGTTCTCCTCGAAAATCCAATTGGCTAATGAATTAGCTGGCATGATTCGAGGAAACGGACAGGTGCACGTGATGTTTTGGCATGGGCCTAAGGCCGTCGACCTTAATGGCGGCGCCGCGACCTTGCCAAGGTCACTCGCCGCCAGAGCGTCAGCCTCTCCCCACCTTTCTCTCTCTCTGCCTTTTGGTGCTGATTCACTTTTAACACCTGGCCTCAGCTTATTATTCGCAATTTATTTCGTTATTTTGCTCTTATCGTGTAATCGCCCCTTGGTGACGAATTCACTCAAGAATGTGTTAAAGACCAGGTTCTTTCTATCTAACAACACACACATCTACAAATCTAATTATTATTTATTTTTATTTTAAACGACAAATTAAGTAGTCATTCAATTTGTAATCTGAATTTGTTAATAGGTCTAATTTAGTTTTTTTTTTTAACCAGGATGTCGTAATGTAATATATATTTAAATTTCATATTAGTCAATTTTTTAAATGTAAATAATATTCCTGGAGTTAGTTTTTCTCCCCTCCAGATTTCTTGATTATTAGCAAATTAAAAAATGATTTCGTCAGAACAAAATTAATTTATAATCTAAGGAGGGAGGAGGTTCGCAAATTTTTTGGAAACTAACTTGATATTTTTACTATTACTTTTAGGGTTCCTATTCAGGATTTTACAAAATCTAGATTTCAAAGAATTTCGCCGATATGAGGCTTCCAAAAGGCTTCAAACATAGATGTCAAAAATATATTTTTTTTAACCCTTTATAATCTCAAAATTAGTAGAATATTTCAAATTTTTAATTTTTATTCATGATTTAAAAAAAAAATTGTTGACCTTGCTCGTTTATGTTTTACTCTAATACCTAGAAATTCGTAAAATAGATCTTGATCTTGCAATGTGAAGGTCGCCGAAGGTTAATGTCAATAAAAAAGATTAATGAGGCGAAGAAACAAATTCAGAGCAAAAATAAAATAAGGTAAACTAATTTACATGAATCTATAAAAATAATAAACAGAGAAGTATATTTATTTTTGCAAGGAATAAATAAGAAAAAAAAGATTATAAAAATATTGATTAAAATATTATTTTTATGAAATGAATTGTTTATTCAAAGAGCGGTCCTAGAAAAGTATCCACTTGTGGAAATTAACTTCAATCGAAAAAAGGATAATGGATGATTAAATAATGAAATTATTAACTTTTCTTTTGGGCCTTTAAATAAATATTGTTTAAACGAATTCTTTATTTCTAACTTTTTTCAGAACAAACATAGGAAATACCAATATTTGGGATGGAGAAAAAACAGAAATTTTTTCTGAATGTGTTGTTCAACTTAAAGACTTTAGTAAATAAAATTTATTATTGTTTATTGGTTATTTATAAAAATAACAAATAATAAGAGAAAAGGTCATGTCAAAGAAAATCAATAGTATATTTAAAATAAACTTTGTCTCGGGCATGCATGGAAACTTGAGAAAAATGAGATAAAAATAGTCCTTCCATTTGAGTTTCAAAACCTAAACATCCAAACAATATATATAGCATTGAGTAGCCATATGATGTCCGAATCTAATCTTCGAGCCGAGTGCGCAGGCGCAATGAAAGGGAGTGCGGATAACTTCAGCGACCGCGTAATTTTAATTTTTTTATTCACGTCAAAAGCTGTTTTTGTCTTCCTACATTACATCAATTACTGTCGAATATCTTATTCTATATTTCTAATTAATAATATCGATTTAAATGTTAGCCTAACGATAAAGTGAGAGAAAGTCAACTAAATTTTTTATTTGGTTTTATTATTTATTTATAAGTATTTGTTAATTAATTGAAAAAAAAAAAAGAAAGGAAAAGTGAATGAATTTAAAAAAATCTCTCGATTTTTTATTGAAAAACATCAAAATTTATTCGATAGACAAGAAATTAATAAATTTTAAAAATTTAATTGAACTATAAAAGAGCTATCAAATTAACTGATATTAAATTGTAATTAACTAGTAATTTTAAAATTAACTAGTCTTTTAATTAATATTAAAATAAAAAAACATCTAGAAGCACGTTTTCAAATTTGTAAACGTCTAAATAATTAAGGACAGGTTGCTAGAGAAGTAGCCAAGGCGCCTGCATGTCCATAAGTCTAATAGGAAGGTTTCTAGCTCGGCGCCGTCTGGCCGAGGATCACAACATAGAAAAACTTATATTAGAAACACATACACGTGTATATACTCACATATATGTGCTCAGACACGCACAGATCATGATCAAGTTCATATAGCCTTCGGCTTCCTCATTTACGCTACTGAAATGTTTTGCTTCTGATTTTTCCAGGGATTGATTTTAAGAAGATTTTTCATTCTTTTCAATATATTAACAGGATCAAAAATAGAAAATCTACAAAATGGATGTTATAGTTTTCTCCCACGAAGAGGAAATAAGGAAAAAATATCATATTGAAGAATAGTTTACCAATAAATTTAAATAAATATAGACGGATAACTGTTAATTCAATTTATATCCTTAATATTCCGGTTTATAATTCATCGTCACTATCTATAAGGTTTTTTATTTAAAAAAAAAATGAAAAAATCAAACCCCTTATCACTTATATATAAAAGAATAAGATGGTTTGAGAAACAAAATAATAAATTTAGAACTTTCTTCTAACCATTCCATAAATTAGGCATCGTTGAGTCGCTAAGATAAGATAGGAGTGGAGCAATTAATATGGAAGAGGATTTCATTATTTTCATGAACTTTTAGTGCATTTCTAAATTTTATACTTTCTATTCAATTTACTAATCAATCTATCCATGTACTTTCTATTGAAAATAAAATTTACCTTATAAAAATTTTCTTGTATGGTATGTTTTCATATCAAATTGAGTAACCCCAACATTTTTTCTAAATAAATATCAAAAGAAAATTAGAGTAACTAACAATAATTTATTTCAAATAATGACGAAACTAAATATACCAGTCCTAAAATAAATTATTTATTATGATGTATATAAATATACACTTAGCATATGTAAAGTTTCGATTCGAAAACAATACCAGCTTCAGTACAAAAAATATTCTTTGAAGATAGCCGGGAGTGAATGAAGATGATAATGAACTATTTTCAAAACGTTAACAATAATGAGGTAAATTGGAGAAGAATTTATTATTTGTCTGATGAATGTCGAATTTATATATTTTTCAATTTGATGATTTCAATGATTAATTAATTAAAATTAAAAATATAGTAGACGTTTCAAAATTTGGGTTTACTTATGTAATTCTTTTTTAATATAATATGAAAAATTAAAAAAATTACAATTTTAATCAAACCCCACCCCACCCGTGGCCGAGAGGTTAAAGATAGTGACATTGTCAGTAGTGATAACCTTAAAAGTCAAGGGGGGTGGGTTCGGATCCCAGGCAGTCCGTAGAAATTTTATTTACGGGTATATCAATTGGATATCAATCGATATAAATGGATATGCCTGGATAATTGTATGGTAATCTTGTTTGTTATATATCGTTTAAAAGTCTAACTGGCCTCAGATACCGAAAAGACTTTTAAAAAAAAAAATCAAAAAAATTGCTTATTTTTCGAAATGTTTTTTACAATGGTCAATTTACAAGAGGCTTCGCTTCATTCAGCCCAGTCCAATTCCGTCAATTTTTACTAACTCAGTCTATTTTTCGGTTCATTTTGAGAATTGCAAAAATAATTAATGATTGGATGAACTTAAGCTCCTCCCCTTTCATAGCCTAATTAAAATAAATCAATATTTATTAGTAAACATTATCTACAAATAATTTAAATTGTATTATTATATTTATAGCCACAATTTGTCATGACGAGAGAAAATATTATTTTTTTGAAGATAAATTTCTTCAGCATGATAAATGATGTTCCTATATCTAGTTGAGTTCAAGGTGAAATTCACACTGCTAGAGAAGTAATTGATCGTCTCTAGACTAAAAATAGACTTGAATCTGGACTGGACCGGTCAAGTGGAAATATTCAGTAGTTTGCATACAACAGAACTAGCTGTAGATACAGCGAAATTAAACTTTCTGATCGGTTACAAAACTCTGAGCTACTAGGGATATGTTTAATCAAGTCAGGAAACAACTTGGGAGGGCAATTTGGATAAAAGGACCACACATGAATCGCTCCCTCAAGATAATGGGATATCAGATTAGACAAGAGTCAATCACATAAAATAATAATAATTCCTAAGTAATTTGAAAAGTAAAAATAATTTTTTATGCAGATTTATAAACTTAATAATTAAATGTTGGTTATTTCACAATTGCTAGTAAAATTTTAATTTTTAAAAATGTTAATTATTTTGGTCATTTTAAATTTACAACAAACAGATATAAATATTTTTCTGGCCTTTTGCTAAGGTAGAGGTCTCATTTCAAGTACCAAAAGTCAGTGGTTCGTTTCCCTTTCAGAGCGGGAAATTTTTTTTATATATATTAGCTACCAATAATATAAATAAATAAGGACTGAGTCTAAATGGCTCCTGATGCCGAAAAAGACTTAAAAAATAATTTTTTTCTCAATTCAATAAATCATTAAAGATTTTTGTCTCTTTTTTGGGAGATGAGGCTAAATATATAGATATATTTATAAATTTGAAATTAATGATTGGAATTTGTTCACACTAGCAAATATAAAATTTAATCTTATTTTTTCCCCAGTAGACGACCTTTTAGAAGTTAAGCGAAATATTTTTACAGTTCCGACTTTTGGTTCTGACTATAAAAAAATATTTTTCTTGAATGATTAAAATTTTATTAGTATCCTTAACCCTTAGAATCTTTTATTTTTTTAGCGAATTAATAAATATACAATATACACAAGAATGCAGTCTTGAAAATAGAAATTGGAGAGCAAGAATGAAAAGATGAGCGTGTCAAAAATGGATGATAATGTGTCGTCTTATAATTTCAAAACCTAAAGTCACATCCTAGCTATAAAATTACTTCGCGGAACCGTTAGATATTTGTACTGGCATTCTATTCTATTGCAAATTAAAGGATTTTTATTATTAACAATTCATTCAAAACAATCCTAACCGAAGAGATCAATTTTTTCAGGATGCATTTGTATATAATTTAATGAATTATAAAGGTTAATTATGAAGTAACGAAGATATTTGGGTAAAAAAAATAATTAAAATTAAATTAATTCAGATATTGGAGATACAGATGTGAAAAATAAAAAAGAAGAAAATATATGGTTTAGAAACATTGTTTTCTACCTAAAATATTTTTCCTAACCCCTTGTTTGATTTATTATAAGAAAATATTTTATAAATCCTCTGTCAATAAAAATCCCATAGCAATATCCTGAAGGGAAGAAAATGGATGTGTCTTATATGATAAAGGGGAAAAAACAAGATAATTGATAAAAATATAATGGTAATAAATAAATTTTTCTTAAGCTTTTCCACTCTTTATTTTTTATTTTCTCTTATTTATATATAAAATATATAAATAGGCGATCGCCAAAAAAATCGATGTCCAGATTTCAACGGAAATACACAAATTGGAGTTGCCCTGAGTCTCTCTCTCTGTGTGTGTGTGTGTGGACAAGATTTTTCAAAAAAGTAAGGGATTGAAACTTTATATTTAAAAGGTACCCTCGTCCCCTTCATCTCGCAACTTTTGAAGAAAATCGGCTAACGGGTACTAGTACTTTACGGATGACTTTTTTAGTTTTTTTTTTTTTTTTTTTTTATTTCAAAATTCTTTTAATTATATG
>JAAAKE020170443.1:0-11495 GCA_010014785.2 Anisolabis maritima | reverse complement strand
CTAGCTAGAAATGAATATAAGAGGAGGAGTTAGTGTTAGGAAAAGTAACTTCACGGGGTGCCGATAGATGGCTACGGTCAGAGGTCGGCTGGGTTTGAGGTGTGTGTCTCCGTGCACGTAAGTACCTCGGGTAAATAAACGGGGACACCGGTAGGTGGGCCTATACGGTCCAAATGAAATTAAAAAAAATTCTATGGTTTATATTTTGTATTTAATTAATTTATTTTTTATAATTTTAATAATTGATCAATACACACAAACGAAAAATCTCTAAAAATGAAAGGTAAATAAAATTTGTGAACCGGCTACTTTGGGCACCCGACTCAAAAAAAACAGTATATAAGATAATTTTCCTTATATTAAGAAAGAGAAAGTTGTGTGATGTGTGGCCTTCACACAAGATTTTTCTTTAGATAGTTTCAAAAACGGAGGTTTTGCTTAAAAATTAAAATTGATTTTTAGGCATGGTCACTATACTAATGTAAACATTGTAATCATATTCTGATTTTTCAAAGTTCTTAGAGATGAACATGAATTAAACGCTTTGCAACATGAATTAACTGTTAGCCATGATATCAGCCTCAGACATATCTAGAACAAATTCGGTTATGTACATTTTTATGAAATTTTATTTTGGTAAGCTTCAGACATAAATATCTATCTAATTTTCTTTTTTTCTGATTCATTGTCAACAGAAGTTTTTTTAAATATTTTTAAATATCATAATTAAGATAGCTATGTCTAAATATAAATATAATCATAAAGTTCTAAACGAATACTTGTATCTAGACCGACAATTTGTAGCATCTGGGGAGTTTATCTTCTTAGAGTACTATTTTTTCCTTATTATCCTTATAATATATTCAAACATTTTTAATTGTAATAATATAATTATAAAATAATTAATTATTTTCACTAGCTTATTATAGTTACCAATTTCTTGTTTGTTTTCAAATCTCTTGTGTCTTTCCCAAGTCTGAACGAAGAAGGAGAAGAGGTAGAGGATGGGAGAAGAGTAACAACCTCGTTAAAAATCCAGGGTTCAGCTGACCCGTCTAGAAGCGCCAATAATGGTTTCTTGGCAGGGATATCAACATACAGTAGAGAAATGTTGGTTTAAGGCTATAAAAAGAAAATCTTATACAAATGACTGTTAGATTATATAGGGAAATTTATATGAGATTTCTTACTCAGAAAACATTAAAGTATTCTTTTTCTTTTAAGAGGGATTTAATCTAAAATGTAAATGGATTGTAGAATTTTTTTTAGAAAAAACTATATATGTATATTAGTCTCTATACAATAATTTCACAAGTTTAATAGAAGAGTAATTATTTCCTTAAAACACACAAAGTATTGTATCTAATGACATTTAGAAAATTGGCCTGTGTATGATACTGTACGAACTGTTTGAAAAAAGTTTTTACAATGAAAATTCACCCTTAATATTATCTATCATCTTATTAATTTTAAATAATTTCTATCTCCTAATATGAATTGATCGATTTTTGTCCCTCGTTTAGCTCTTAAAAGTCTAGGTTCGGTTATTTAAAATTTCTATTGTCTAATAAAAAAGCTAATTCAAAAAGGTATATCGTATTGATTTATACTCTTATATTAATGAGCCTCCACTCATTATTATAAATAATTAATGAATACAATACTAATTCATCTATGCCAATTACTTTAATTGATGCCTATATAATATTGTTTAATTAAATATTGCACCGGCTGAACTGTTGATAAAATTTTATATTTATTGAATTGAAATTAATTATTCTTTAAATAAATCAATCAGAAATATCAAATATTTTATTATTATTGTTATTATGATTTATAATCTATTGGTCATTGAACATTTGTATAATGATTAATGAATATTTTTATTAGAATTTCTTTTTGAAATCTAACATTTAAATTAGGTGAGTTTAGCTAGACTGTAAGAAAAATTTAGTTATATATTGTTAAAAATTTTTACGATGTGATTGATCTTCGCTAAAAAACGGCTTGACTCTCATTGTCTCTTAGAAATAAAGAAATGAAGTTGAGCAAGCAATTGGTCTGAAGTATCCTGGTTAGCTTCTTGGCTTTCCCAGTTTTAAAATGGGGATAAGATTTCTTTAAATATGCGACGTTGTTCAAAAACATAAGGAATATCGTCCCGGCAGCACTACGCCGATAAATTTATGTCTAGAAGAACTAGTAATTTTCAGTCTTCCATGTCTTCTCGTGACTGGAAAAATCTTTCTGCTACTATTTTTCCCAAAACTTACATTCACTAATGTTAAACTAATCTCAACAAGCATCTTCTTTAATCTTTTTTTGATTTTCCAAACTCTTCTAGTCAGTGACCACTGGTAATCATAGGTCATTTGGACATTAGGCAAAAAAATTTCGAAAATAACGCCCGTATATATTAGTTATTTTCCCATCATTTAGATTTTATTAAGAAACAAATTAAAAAATATATTTAATAAAATTTGATTTATTTCAACATGGCAAGTAAGTATACTATGAAGTAATTATCTCTACTTGTCTCTCTTAGAAGAGAGATTGGTTATACTTTTGTTTCATTATATAAGGGGGAATAGTTCACTTCCCGATCTGATTTAAATTATTTTGTCTACCAATTAAATGGTTCTCATCTAAATATAAATTTATTTTATATCTGTATGTCCTTCGCTGTTAAAAGATAAAAATCAAAAAAATCCTTCTATTTAATTAATAAATAAAAAAAACGCCACTGGATATACCACCCCTACTATCCCTACTAATCCGGATTTTTTCACTTTCTCATAAACTTAGTAAAGGGAAAGTATTTAATTCGATCTCGAGATTTTCATTGTTCCTGATTCTTGCCGTTTTGTCCTCCCTGATTTCGAAAGTACCATTTTCCCAATTTTTTCTGTGTGTAACTCGAGCTTTATTGTTTATTGTACTGCTTTGTTTTCATATTTTCATAATAGAAAGAGAATATTTTTTCAGTGATTAAATAAATGAGAAAATTAAAATTCTAAATATTGATAATAGAATTGACATTTGGGTTTCACTTTTTAAAAATAAATATTTAATAATTTTATTTTGATAAAAAATTAATTGAAACCGCCTACTTAAGTAGATAAACCAATTTCTGTTACAAAAGGTCAGACATGATTCAATTCCAAAATCAATGAAAGTATTATATTTTTATTTTATTAATTTAATATCAGAGTTCTTAAAAGTCCCTTAGCAGTCTCGTAAAAGAATAATAAATTAAATATAATAAACATTTAATTACTCTACCTGCTTCTCTATAAAACTAAAAATTACGACCAGTAAAAGTATTGGTTTTAAGTTAGTCAACATTCCCTTGGGGTGGGGTCCCGAGTTCGAGTCATAACTTCATGAAATAAAATTATTTAGAGCGCTAGTGGGAACTTAGAAATTTGTCTGCTATTTGTTACCTATATGCTTGATTAAGAATTCGCTGGGCCTGTAGGAAAACAGGACGGGGACAATAAATATTCACCACACTATACTTCTTTCTAGTGTGAATTTTTTCTTATTTTCTTTCAGTCCCCACCCTGGCCCAATTTTCTCTTTCTCGCTCTTATCCTGATCTTTTCTTAGTGGTGTTCCTGCCTCTTGCTAATCCTTTTAATTATCCACTCCAAATGATCAAAATTAATTCTGCAATTTTAATAATAAAATTTAATTCTTTTGTTGGACTAGTGGCTCGAAATTTCAAAACTATATAGGATAAATATTTATTTAAGACTACAGTGCCCCGAAGTAGTCAATTGACCGCTCTCGGTCATAGTAGTAGGCTAGCAGTTGCCAAGCTTTAATTTAATTAATAAATCTAATAACTTTTTTCTTTAAATAACTTTAATGAATATTCCAAGAGAATGACTTTCTAAAAAAAGTTTTTTAAAAAATCTACTCTATTTATTTAATGTTTAATTTAATGGTCGATTAACTTTCAGGAAAATTGATGTATTTCAATTGGAATTTGTCCTTTTCAGTAGGGATTCAGGGGAAATAATTATCCCCTCCATGATTTTTTTTTATTTGGTTTATACTCTTTTTTGATTGCAGTGTCCATTTAGTTACTCATCTATAACATATATAGGATCCGGAGATAATTTTAATATTAAATATCGATTGCTTCCGAAGTGGGTTCATTGTTGTTTATAAAGAGCATATCAACAAATATATATAAAAGTACATTAATTACCCCCCTCCCACCCCTCTCTATGATTTAAGGCTAGGTACGCCAATGGTCCTTTTTGTTAAAAAATCTAAAATAGTTTAAAAAAACCCTGTAAATAAAGACAATTTTATATTAATTTATTTCCTTCTTCAAAAAATTTTAATACTTTTTTACACTTTTTGCTTAAGGTTTTTTTTTTTTTAAATTTTCATTATACAATATTTGAATTGCTTTAAAAAATTTATCCTTAAAGCAAAATAGATCCAGTCGAGGGAAAAATTGAAAGATAAATTTTATTCATAAATCTTTAATGGCCTTCGAAAACATGTTTGAAAAATATCCTATTTTATAAACATCAAATTCGCCAAAAACGATAGAAGATCAACATCCCTCAGGGTAATATTATTAGTGATGCCAAAGGAAATCTTATTTCCATACCTTATCTCATAATTCAGGGTTGATACAAAATTATAAATACGAAAAAGTCAAAGAGAACCCCGAAAATTGAAGCTACTCCCTGCTCGGGAAACTCGTGTTCACCAACCTCGAAATCATTCCCTGAGAGCGCAGCGTAAATATTAATATATGAAGTTTGCAAGTATTTGGGATAATTAGCAAAATTTTGTTGATTGTGACTTGTAGAAATGGGAAATTCATAAATAATAAATAATTAAGTGTATTTTTTAAAAAGTTCAAAATTTTTGGAATTTCCGCTAAAATGTCTTAACTCGGCCGTTGATAAATAAACCTTTATAAAGATGTGTGTGTGTGTGTGTGGAGTCTTAATTTAAAAACAAAAAAATTACAGTCATAAGTATATTAATTTTCTTCTAGTCTAGAAATTATAATTTAATTAAACAACTGATTTGTTTTTAATTTTACTCTGCGATTCATTATAAGAAAGAATTTCTTTGCGATTCTTTTAATCTAAATATGAAGATCATCAATACTTGTGAACCGAATACGAGGAAAAGAGAATAAAAATAAAAAGTCAAGAAAGAGATGAAATTTAATTCGTGTGGCGCAGAGAGCGTAATTTTGCATTTAATTAAATTCGCAAAGGCGTTAAAGAAAGGATATATTATGTCGCTAAGATAATTAATGTTTCCGCCAATTTCATCCAGCCTCAACGCCCGTCAGTGGGACGGGTTTCTTTTTTTTTTTTTTTTTATTAATTAAAGATGAATTCGAGCCTTAAAAAAATGTTAAGAAGTTGAAAACGAACGCGAAATTACTATTATCATTTTCATATTCATTTGGTTTCATTTTTAATGAGAAAAAAAAATTAACATTTATTTTTTTTAACCTTTTTTTTTATATAACTGGAGTTATTTCATTTTCTGATTGTTATACAATTAAAAAGTTCTTTCTCTCATGAATTTTTATTAGAAAAATTATATTTCTCTGTTCATTTATTTAAAATTCACCCCACTCTTGACATTCAGACTTTCTGCTTATCTTGATTTTATATTACCGTTCATGTTTCCAAATTCATATTAATATTTCAAAACTATCACAAGAGGCAGATTTCTTTAGCAAAATTTGGGAATAATCAATGAAAATAGTGGAAATCAGGACATTTCAGGATCAATATACTGGATTAATCATTTTTAATCAATAAGATTCTTCAAAATTCTTAGAATTATATTCAGGGATGGGTAATCCTCTATAAAAAGATCTAGATTCGAACCGCATATCTTGGGAAGGAAAATGAGTTTCGGTCGCACATCACACAACTTTCTCTTACTTAAGATAAGGAAAATTGTGTGATGTGCTATCACACCAGGTTTTTTGAGTCGAGAGCCGGTTCATAATTTTATTTTTTAATTTATTTTTAATTTTTAGAGATTTTTGTTTGTTTGTTTGTATTAATCAATTATCAATATTATTAAAAATAAATTAATTTTTTTTTCCTTTACTCATCTATAACATATATAAGATTATTTAACATACAAAGAGAATAACAATTATTATTTTTTAAAGAATATCTAATGAATAAAACAAATCAAAAAAGATAAAAAACATGTCTAACAAAAGAGTGATGAAATGATTTATTGTATAAGAAGCAAATTTAATTGAACAATTTAAATATTCTCTTCTAACTTTACCATGATTATATTAAATCCTATTTCATTCATTTAAATGGTAAATAGCATTTTGTCACTCCCACATTCTATTTTACTTTCCCACACTATTATATATAATAGTAAGAGGAAAATATTATGATCATAAAAAATTTAACCCCAAATTTTTAAAACGTATGTGTATATGTATTTCTGTTTTTGTGTGTATGTGTGTAGTGTTTATTTTGGCTTATATCTCTGGAACCGCTCACCAAAAAAGGATGAAACTTAGCATATTTATATAGCACTAGGAGTAGCAAAGAAGCCTTTAAAATATGAAGCGAATCGGTCCATAGGGGGGCAGTAAAAAAAACCACCCAAAATTTATCGCTCACCACAGCAACCGCTAAGCCAAATCTTTTGAAACTCAGTAATAATAATTAAGAAGTTTGTTTTCAACCCTGGACCAATTTCCATAATAATTCGCTGAATGGAAGTGGATTTATTCCAAAAACCGAAAAAAATTGATTAAAAGATAATAAATAAACATATGTCATAGAATTTTATATAATCCCTTTGACTTTTTTCTTTTTTAATTAAATTTTTTTATATGTTTTAAATTAAATTAATCAAAAGATATTTATACCAATAATCTAACCTAAAAAAATAATAAAAATCAACTTGATATGACTTGCATACTCGATAGGGTTGTAGAGGGGTCATCTTATATTTCCAGATGATATGATTAGCGATTTCTAAAAAGAATGGGAAAGTGTTGCAGCTTCGTAGTCTATTTTTTAATTTTATTCGTCTAAAAAATTAATGATCAAATTAAGTAAAAATCATGGTTCTTTTTTCCTTACTCCCCAAAATTCTAATTTATTTAAAAAAAAAAAATTCCAAAAAGAGTGTAAGAATGTAATTTCTGACATTAGGGATTTTAATAAGAAAATAATAAATACGATTTGAAAATTAACATCCAGGGACCGAAAATAGGAAATTCTTTAATTTTTCTAATCTACTTGATTGTTATAATAAATACGGCTTCTCTTATTCACCTTTGTAAAAGAAATTAATTTACAATAATAGTAAATAAAACTAAACTCCCACGTTATAACAAACTGATTAGAGGTGTTGACATTGTTAGTTTTGATAACCTTTCAAACCAAGTGATGTGGGTTTCTTTTTCCCAGTCACTCAGATAAAAATTTATTTAAACAAATTTGGTATCATTTAGTAAAAACAAATAATAACATTGCCATTAATAATAATTGAATTGTTTCAAGTCTTAATTAATAAAAATTATTTAATATCAAAGCTAAATACTTTTATTATATTTTTAAAGATATATGGTATGATTTAAAGTGGTGAAGTTTATTTTTTTTATTTACCTTGACTGCGAGAAAAAAAAAAGTGCAAGTCAAGGGAATTGAAAGGAAGAAATCTATTCTACAAACAGACGGGTTTCCCTAAGGAATTGATAGGGAATAGCAAAGCAATAAGGAGAGGAAAAGAGAGAGAGAGAAAGAGAGGAAAATAGGAGGAAGGAAGAAAGAGAAAGAGGAGAAAATTTTTATTCTTACTTTAAACTTAATATTTGATAGAAAATTAAATAGAGAATTATTCCAAGTTTGTCTCCTCATAAATCTCCTGATTAATTTACTTAAAAATTTATATTAATAAATAAGATAATTAATTGAAAAATGTATTTAGATTTTTCTAAATCTAAATGCAGCTGGCAAAATAAAGCATATTTACACTTTAGAGAAATATTCTATATTTATTGCGTGGGTTCTGTATTGATTGGTTGGTCGTCATCAAAATGGAACACAAACCCTTTTCCAAATATTAGTGGTCTGTAAGGACTGTTCTAATATTTATGCAAATAAAACAGACACGTTTATTCAGTTTTTTCAGTGTTAGAGATTCAAATAATGAAAAAGGAAACAAAATTTATTAAACCTTTTAAATTTTGAATTTCTGATTCCTTTTTTCCTTGATTTGGGATCGGCAGTGATGTGACTGAGAGGAGAAACAAGCCACCACAACAGAACTTAAAGAGGGAGGGGAGCGGGGGGAGATAGAATGGCTAAAGAGAAAGAGAGAAGAAATGCCTCTATTAATTTTAGTTACTCATGGTCACTCATCCACTTTCCAGATTTTATTCTAATTCCTGAATATACCAATGAAAATTTTAAAATTCTAAATGAAATAATAAACTAAATATTTTTTAAACAGAATCAGTTTAAAAAAAAAAAACGTAGAAAAATTAAAATGTATTTATCATTTTGAAATCGATTAATTTATTAGTTTATTATTTATTTAATTTACCTATTTATAAATTTAATAACATTAACAATCAACACGATCGACTATCGATTTCGCCAATCCTATACATCATTAGTTCAATAATAATAATAACAAAAATAAAAAAACAAAGCAAAAACACTAAAAATAACTTTTTGCATAAAATTATTGAATATTCATGAGAAAATACAAAAGCGTGGGCGCTCATTAAATATTTTATTTATTTTTCCATTAATGATTTTATTAAGTTTCAGAAAAGAGAGTAAGCCAGTCACTAGCGTAGCTTAATAAAACTTTTAATATAAAATCTAATATAAAATTCCCCATTTTGGGAGTTATAAAGACTACTCTACTAGCTCCTACTTTCACACAATTCCGATCTGCAGACAACCATTTATATCATTGTGATGTCAAATAAAATGTAAATTTTACTTATTTTTGAATTTAAATACATTTCCATTATAATTATATTTATTATAATTATATTATTATACACTATTATTTATTATTATTATTTATACACTATCATCTATTATTTATCCAAAATTCTCTATAGACCTCATGCTTAAAAAACCTGACATAAAAAAATAATCTCTCAAAAGAATCTATATTAGATGTATATAACTCGATTTATTATAGTGATATGGAGAATATGGCAATTTATAGATGCTATTTTATCTTTTTTATGATAGATACCCCTGTTAAAAGAAATTATTTATTGAAAATAAAAGGGAAAATGAAATTTCCATTTCTTGTAGACAGATCTTTACAAAAATTTGATAAAATTTAAATTTAAATATGTCTTAAGTTTAAATATGGAATTTCATAAAAACAAATTTGCCAAACTAATCGATAGAATGATTGCCATCTTGTTAAAAACATTTGATTCGTGTTTGTGCTTAGCTTAAAAAGTTGTTGATGCGATTAAATTAGCTCGCATTTTATATCAGACATGCCTATTATAATATAATCATTTTGATAAATTGAGAATATCTTTCCTCTTTCAATTAAGGTTGATTAGAACCAAGTCAAGGGGATAATGATATTGGATATTTGATCTAAAATCAAAGTTATGGTACAACCGAATTCTAAATTATGGTGAAATATTCTCTCTCATTAGCGACTTCAAAAGAAAGTCCTGTAAGCACATCTATAACTATGATCTCTCCTTTGACGAACTCCTATCATTTAATGTAAAATTCCTATCTAATTAATACTATATATTATGAATCCAGTGTTCATTGCTACCTCAATTAAATAATATTATAGGCTGGTCTGAGAAGTATTCGACCTAACAAAGATTCAAGACATTTTTTCTTCAAATTTATTTTTATTCTTCTACATATTCTCCTTGTAACTCTCCCCACTTCTCCCAGCGATGTTCCCATCTCTTTAACCCGTCCAACTAGTACTCGGCGTCTTTCTCTCCAAAATAATTGTTTACGAAGGTGATGGGTCGGAAACTTTTCAGTCCATCCTTGTATATTAAATATTTATCTATTTAATCATGTGTATTTAATAAAGATTTAAAAATTTTTTTTACTATTCCTTTAGCTTGAAAATTTAAGAGAAGAGGGGCTTGATCTTTTTTTTTAAATTAAATATAGCTATCTAATTTGTCAACCGAAATTTACTATATCTTTTGATCATAAGCCCCAAAAAATTTTTCTAATTGAAATCATTTTTAAATTGACTTTTTTTTTCTTTGTTGATAAAATATGATTTATTTTGTTCTTCTGTAAAGAATTTTAAGATATAGTTACGATTGACGGAGTAGTCTTATAAAGGGGTGACGTCGCCCAATAATTCAAAAATTATGAGATACAATTTTTTAGTCTATATACAGGGTGGCTCAAAAGTTACCTATTTGTATTTAAAATAACAAACATCAAATATATGAAAAATTATGTATTATTATAAAAATATAAAGAAAGATTAGCGATAATTAATCTTCACGATGAGATAGATGGCCGTAGATCAGAGATATGTGAAAAAGGAAGTCAGCCAAAAGGGTAGCCTCTATCTTTTTTTTTTTATTTTTTTTTTTTTTAAGACTGCCATATCAACGCTGATGAACATTATTTTATCGAAAAACGTTGTCTTTTATAATTTATTATTTATTTGTTAATACTAGACATAGATCAGTGATCCTCCAAAATTTCCACAAAACTCTAACTTTCAACAAAAACACGCACTGTTCTCTAGTAAATATTTTGCAGGAAATGTTTACAATTTTAAAAGTCTATTAAAAAAACTATTAACATATATGATTTAACACCGTGACTATAGCCGTTTAGATCTAAATTATTTATATTATCTAAGAATTTAAAATAGCACTACATATTGAAATATTGTAGCAAAATTATATTGGTAAACTGACTTTTGGGCCACTCTGTATATACAGTATAGATATAGAAGGAATGAAAAAAAAAATATAGATAGTGCTAAACCTTTACTTTTTTCATTAAAACAAATTGACTATTAAAATACGAGAGAATAATTAAAATTTTTTATTTATAAAGTTTTATTTAAAACCAAAGGGAGAAGGATGGTTTGAGCCCTGAGGGCCTCCCCCCTCCTATGAATAGGAAACTCTGGCATGATAAGGTTCCTCTCCAATTAAGGGTTTATCAAATAGATTACTTTGAATAAAAGGGCCCAGATGACTTTTACCTATTTTAACTATTAACAAATTTTTCGTGATCTCTATAATTCCCCGCATCCTCCATACTTTAAGCTCCATGAATGATCTTTTGCATTCTATTTTAAGAGATAATTTCTAAAAGGGATTTAAGAAAAGTTTATACATTTAAATAATATATGATCATATAATACATATTATTTTTATTGGATTTTTGGCATGATGCTATTTGAAATCGTGCAGATTGTGTTCCGGTTCTTTGTTGGTCAGGTTGATTAATAAAAAAAAAATT
>JAAAKE020170432.1:0-11496 GCA_010014785.2 Anisolabis maritima | reverse complement strand
TATATGCCTTTGTAAAAATTTTATTCGTAAAAAAAAAAAAAAAAGAAAAAGAAAAAAAGGCTTTTAAAAATTTTCTAAGAAAAATATTTTTCATAAAATTGTTAAAGATATTTAGCTAAATAGAACTAAAAGCTTTGGGCGCTAACTTGTTTTGATATTTAAACATACGAATTATTAAATTAAATTAAATTTTCAAGCGCTCTACAATTTTATTTTCATTAACTTTGGTTATTCAAAAATTTTTTTGAAAATGATTATTTTCCTCTTTTTATTGACAGCTTCAGATGATTGCTTTGTATGGATGGCGTCCAAGTTGAAATGAAGACGAGAAAAGAAAAAACTCACCCTTTTTCTTATCTAGCCTGCATTTACAAGTGTAGATGTTTCGTTCGCGTCTTCCAACTTTCTTCAATACAAATGGAAAAGATATTTTGCTTTTTTTTTTCTTTCTTTTAAATTAAAGCGTTTTTTTATTTTATTTCTTTTTGAATTTGGTGGCCTTTCGCGCCCCCAGTGCTGCTCACTCGACTGCACTTATCTACTAGGCCTGTAAAGACCATTTAAACATTAACTATAGATTACCTGAATAAATATTAGGGATATTAGTGGATTATATTTATTGAAATTAATTGGTAGCGAAGTAGTGACATTTTAAATATTGATTGACTATGGATTTCAGAAACAAAAAGTCAGAACTAAAAGTGTTTTATTTCTAACAAAATTTTATTTTAAGTAATTTATTATGAATTATCAATAATAAAATTACTGATCAAAAAATATGTATTTTAGAGAATTTTATAAACAAAGTCAAGTGAAACAGCAAGTTGACAGGTTAACAAAAACAGAATATATAATATGTAAAACAGGCGAATCCGAACTCTTTTTTTTTATGAATCCGGTGGATGATGATAGAATGAAAAAAAAAGGAGAATGAGAAGAAGGAAGATGCTGTGCTGGGAAGAAGACCACTGGCTCGCTGGACCATTGTGCTTTGCTCTCTCTCTCTCTCTCTCTCTGACAACAGGGGTGAGAGAGGGGGGTGAGTTTGACCGTTTGGACATGTTGCTTTTGCTTGGGAAAAAAAGAAGCCGTGAAGATGTGAAGCTGAAGCTGAAGCTGTTGCTTCTTGCACTGGACAATAGCTGGCGGCAGCCAAGGCAGGTTTAAGGTTTACTGGCAAAAAGGCCGACCTGTTCTCCTCTCTCTCTCCCTCTCTCTCATATATATATATATATATATATATTCCGACAAAGATAGATATAAACATGGTCCAGCCAGAGGCGCAAACGGCTCCATCTTAGAGAGAAATACGAAAGAATTAAAAGTCATAAACTTTTGACTGTAGTTATTAGTAAGGAAAAGACAAAATGAATTTTATAGTTATAATATAATACCATGTTTCGGTATATACTTATACCATGACTTTATAAATAATTATTGATCACAATGTGAGCCATTGTTATAATGATAATTAAATAAATGAAATAAATATTTTTAAAAATTTAAAATTGCTCCAAAGCTGGTTGAATATGGATAGTTTTTTAGTTTTCAATCTACTATTAAATAATGGTTATTTTTCTTTGCCAATTTCCAAAGAGAGTGGGCTCTAGACGGCAGATCGCGCAGCCTCTCAGTTTGACAAGAGAGAAAAGACAATCATAGCGCAAGAACAATGCCTATGAATAAATCGTGGCAGAAATCAAATGAATGTTTTGTTGATAATTTTAATTTTCTATGGAGTTCGATTAATTAAATTTTTTATGAGGGAGGAAAAGTTTTTTCTTCCTTCAATCTCATTTTTGACTTTCCGGGAAGAAACTTTTTTTAAGGCATTAATTGAATTTTTAATATTATGCTTAATATACATTATTCTTCCTTCTTTTAATTATTCTTGTAATGCGAAGAAACAATAATGAAAGGACGGCCGGACGCTTTATGGAAAGAAAAGAGTGGCAAAACAGGAATGTAAAATTGTTAGTTTAGTTATCTGGTGGTAGACATACTACTAAGCATAAAAATAAGGATCTTAAAAAAAAAATCATTTATATTGCCTAATTAAAATTTTATTATATTTTGTCTAAAACATTGGACCCCAACCGAGGAGGTACTGTAGTTATTTTTTTTTTAAGTTTTTTTCGACCGTTTAGACTCCCTTTTTTATTTATATTAATTGGTATTCAAAATAATATAAATAAATTTGCGTCCTCAGTATGGGAAGCGAACCACTGACTTTTAGTACATGGAGTGAAACCTCTACCTCAGCACCAAGGGACAGGGCTGGACTGGAGTTGATTTTTTTTTAATCCTAGCCTCTACTCCTCATTACCTCTAACGTTTTATTTTCTCTATATATACGTGTATGTATTAATAATAATTTATATAATATAAAGTATTGTTTCTGTAAAATTTCTAGTTTTTTCGTGCAAATAATGAATAATAATATAATTAAAATAATAAAAAATTTCTCAAATACTTGGCTTGACATTAAAGTATTAGGGAAGGGGGTGTGATTTAAAATATCCCTCGCCTTTATTAAATCAGAAATCAAAAGGCAAAAATTATCACCTTTATTATTTCATTGAATTCAATTGAAAAGACAAAAAAAATATCTCCAAACTCCTTTCAATACAGGAAATAAATTTAAACAGTAAGAATTGGAGTTATTAGAATTTTGTTAAATTAATTATTTTAAGGTTTTTTAATAGATGAAAATATCTGATAGTATTTAAACTGTTTTAATTTTGTAAAAATTTTTGGTTTAAGGGAAACAGGGTGGTCATTAGTTGAAAAGAAATGTTGTCTTTCTATTTACACACACACAGGCAAGATGATCGATTAGGAAATTTTGAAAGGTGATTTGGAAGTCCACCTTCTCCCCTTCGTCTTCTTTTGCTTGGATCAGGTTTGTGGTCACAGATTCTGTGATCTTGGACCACGGGGAGTGTGAGACAGAGAGAGCGAGAGAACTGACCTGGGTTAGAGAGAGAAAGAATCCCCATTCCTCCCAAAAAAAAGTAGGGTGCAACACACAACCCAGCCGGTAACGGCGAACTCAGAACGTGAACGACCGAACGACCCTCCATGTCCAAGAGGAGGTTGCTGCTTGCTGGTCGCGTATTGTCATCATCCCCCAAAAGAGAGAAAGAGAGAGGGAAAACCTGGTGGTTACCTGCTGCTGATGCTGCCCCCCCCCCCATCCCACCCAGCCAGACGTCGACGTTTGCAATATTTTATTTGGAAAAGTGTGAGAGAGAGAACCCTTAGCTATTTTAGAGAAATCTGGTTTTCCGAAATGCCCTAACCGGTGCCAAAATTTTATAATTAAACATCAACGACGACAAAGAGTCTAGCTGCCAAGAGCTTTCTTTTTTTGGCATTAAGTCGAATCTTTTTTAAAAGTCAATTCACCATGCAATATGAAATTTTTTATTTTTGATCAATAATATCAATATTACAGGGATTGAAAAATCTTTAATAAAAAATATCTTTTATAGACTTTTTCGGCATCTGAGTTCATTTAGACTCCGTCCATATTTATTTAAATATATTACTAGCTAATATATATTTAAATAAATTTTTTCGCCACGACGAAAATGAACTAGTGACCCTTAGAACATGAAGCAAGACCTCTATCTAGGCTCAAAGGGTCAGGGAAAAAATGTCTATTTAGAACAAAACATTTTGTGTATTGTCTTTATTTTGTAACCTAACAATTTGTATGGGGTTGCAGTAAAGGGAAAGGGGCGTTCATTTCCCTTACCCTGAAAGCTCATTAATAAATATCCATGTATTTATGTATTTTTTTATGGGAGCAAATGACTATTAAGTGACGTAGTATCTATCGTGCCTCGAGTTTATAGAATTGGGTCTTGTTGTTTTGGGCTGTGTCACTCATTTAGAAGTCGAGTTGTCAAGATAAAGAAATTTTAATAAAAATAAAATTCAATGAAATTCAATGAAATTCAGGAGATTTGAAATCAAAAATCATTTTACTTTATTCAAAAAATTTTTTATTTCATCTGACTGATCCGCTTAATTCAAAATTAAGTGACTTTTCGTGAAACATATCCTCGCTGACAAGTTAACGCCACATTTTTCAATTATTATTAAGAGAATGCTGTTAAAAAAAAAATTCGGGTATACAAAAGAAGTTTTGCATCTCTATTTTAATAATTCAATCTTCCCCCAACATCAGGTGCATTCACCCTCAGTTTCAGGCCGCACTGCACACATATATAAAACAAAATTATGAATATGTAATTCTTTTGTAATTAGCCATTTAGTAAAAATTAAGATATGAATCTGAGGCAACCGATCTGTGAGCTTGATTTCTTGATGGTAATTCTTAATCAGAAAAAATGGCCAAGAATTTAATCCTTCATGACAATAGTATAAAAAATCTGATTCCATCGAAATTCATGACAAAATTTTACAAAAAATTGAGATTTATGGTGTTGGTCAGTAAACAATTTTTTTCAGCACTTGAAGGCCAAAGAAATATAGATATAAACAAATTATATAGTTATAACAATGTCCGCCCATATTTATTTAAATAAATTGTAATTATCTTAAACTTAATCTCTCAGGATGTGAAATGAACCCTTGGTCTTTGGTTGGTGAAACAAAGAGCTTGTTATTATTCTAGAGGCCAGGAGCTTTTTAAATGTTATTTTTTTTAAATATCAAAATCGTTACTGCCTAAAAAAATTAAGATCGTGATATTATAACGTTTCTTTTTATTATTAAGAGAACGCAGTTAAAAAAAGAAATTCGTGTATACAAAAGAAGTTTTGCATCTCTATTATAATAATTCGTTCTCCCCCCAACATCAGGTGCATTCACCCTCAGTTTCAGGCCGCACTGCACACATATATAAAACAAAATTATGAATATGTAATTCTTTTATAATTAGCCATTTAGTATAAGTAAAAAAAAAAAGAAATAAAATAAAAAAACGGACTTATAAATAATAAAAGTGTATATGCATACAATCCGAGCTTAATTTAATTAAGACTTTATTCGTCTTAACCGTTTATGGCTCAACTTGCTTTTACGAATATTATTACAACTATCTTTTGTATATATCACGTCACATGCATGTATAAAACATGCACAGGAATTAACGAGTGCTAATGTCAAGGGGAATTTCATCTTTTCCTTTTTTTATTATTAGCAATTGAAAAACATTCCAACCTACGAGAATTTTTTCCTTTTTATTTATTCTTAGTACAAATTGAAATTGGTTTTCCTTCCTTCAATAGAATGATTTTTTTATAATTGTCATTATATAAACATATTTCTCTTCAATTTCATGTATTAAAATTTTGTATAATAATAACGAAAAAAACTTCGCCCTCTCTCCGGTCAGGCGTATCGTGCACGCCTTAAACCTGCCGGCATCTCCTATTAGAATAGTAAGGCGTTGAATAAATTATCTCCTAAAATCTTTCTCTCTTTTTTTATTTAAAAATTAATAAAAAAAAATTTCTGAAATCTAAATATGTTTAACAAACAAAATTTAGAAAAAATAATAATAATTTAAAATAAAAAGAATTCGCCACTATTTTTTCGATTCTTTCCCTTCCCTCTTCATTTCTGCTTTGTCCAATTCAACTTCATTAACAACGATCAGAACACACTTTGAATATTTAATAAATATCCTTGGATTCCATCGATGACGGACAGTATCCACTTTCGAACACGCGAACTCTTATCTGAGGGGCAACAAAAATAATTATTTGAAAATTTCTAAGTGAAAATGAAGAAAGAGAGGGTTAAGGAAACTTATGTAAAAAGAATAAGATTCTTAACTGCAACTATGCATTGACAACAGCGTCATAAATATGTAAGATGAAACAACAAAACAAATAAACAAGTAGCATATTTTAATTAGAATTTATTTTTTATTTAAACAAATGAAATTTTAGAAATATCAACAAAAATTTAGCCTTATTATGGAGCGTAGAATGACCGGGAGTATTTTTTTTGAAGGTGAAATTAAGCTTTCGATTGAGGTATAAAACCTCCAGTAGGGAGGTGTTCGTTATCAATAAACACGCGGTCATAACGTTCATAATAGCATTAATAACATAATAGCATTAATAACTACTGAGAGAGGTAGAATTTTCCCTATTTTTAATGTCTAGATATAAAGAAGAACTGAGTGTATCCATCCAAAGATGAGAATCAAGCTACTTGAGTATTCATACCACACAAATCTGAATGGCGCGGGTATAAATCGTCAATTGTGTGTTGCTTGCATGACGTCAAATTTTAGACGTAATCAAAAATATTCAAAGAACTCAATCACTAAATCAAGTTCGGGAAAATGACGAAAAAGATAAGATGAATCAGTCATTTGAGAAAAGCAATTAAAGGGTTTTCCTGATTATCAACAAATTCAAAAGAATATTAGACATACAAGTAGGCTAGTTATAAAAAATTTCAACATAAAATCTTTATTTTTTAATTTCTTTATAACAATTAATTAAAGTTCTCTTTATAAACATACATCAGTTAAGACATAAAACATATATTTATGTCTTTAATAAACTATTGAATAATAAATGAAAAACTATCTATAAAACTCTCCTGATGAAGATCGAAAAATATAACCAAAAAGTTGATCTTAACATACAAAACAATTTTATTTGTTTATTTTTTAAACAAATTTTATTTTATTTTCTCTGAATTCTATAAAAAAAAAAAAAAATTAAGAGCCGTCATTTAGGCAAACCCGAATTGGGCCCTTTGGGCTTGTTACTGAGAATGGGATTATCTTGCTCTTTCCGGCCCCAGGAAGTGACTTTGACAATGCTGAATAAATTTTTTGCGGCAAGCATGATTCGAGCGTCATTTGTTTACTTCTAAATGATGATCTCTAAACAGAAAAGAATTTGGAGGAAAAAAAAACAATTTGAACTCTAAAATTCCAAATAAAACAAATTCATCTGTGCCCTCCTCTATACAAACAAAAAACTTGACTACGCCACTGATGCAGATAAATATTCTAAATTATTTTATTCCTTCATGAACCAAAACTTTTTTTATATTTTAATTTTGAATGTATTAGTATTACTCCTTTACTGTATGTTGATTGATTTTTAAAATTCAGAATTCAGCCCAGCATTTCTAAAAAAAATTTTTCTAATATTTTTCCCAAATCAAAATCTCGATTTTGATTCGGTCCTGCTTCTAATTTATATAAAATTCTAGTTTACCAAATAAAATTTCAGTAGAAAGAAAGTTTAGTAATTGAATTATAAATGCATTAATATATCAGATTATAAATTTTCAGTTATTTTTAGAGAGAGTTGTATTTGAATAAAATAGAAACAATTATAAAAATGTAATCTTCACGGTGCATAATAATAAATAAAAATTTTTAAGGACCATTCCAGAGAGAGAGAAAGAAAAGTGAAGGCTAACGCTCTTCTGGCTGGCTCTAAACCAGCTGGAATTAGTGATGCAAATGCCCTCATTAAGGCCCTTGCAGCAGTCAAACGTAATGCCCTGCTATATATAATACACCTGTGAGTGGTGTCCATGGTTATATATGTATAATGCATGTACAAGTTGACAGCAAGTAGATATTGGATTGGTCAGCTAAAAGACCCGGGGGTAAGTACCAACAGAGTAGGAGGGGTGACTGGCAAAGGACGATCCCAAGGGAACTCCTTTACCTATATTAGCACTTAACTAACGTCACTTGCTCTCTTAACCGGATGTTAAATTAGAAACAGCTACCCTACCTTCCGGGAATTTTACTATTCTAATTTATTTATAAAAAATTTAATCTTTATTTACTAAAAAATAATAATATACTTGTAAACATTTAATTCCATATTGTTCTTATTTTTATTTACATGATAAATAAATATTGAATTACGATCGATATTAACTTACAATTATTATTTTTAAAATCAATTTAATCTTGGGCTTAATATTTTAAATGCTCTTGTAAGAAGAGCAACTGTAGGAAAAGAAATTTTTGTAATTGTATTTTTAAACAAGAGATAAAAGAATAATCTATATAGAACAAACAGATCAATTTGTTTTTTATTTTAATTTTAGGTCAAGAACATTAATGAATTTAATAAGAGAGGTTGAAAAATTCTTTAAGAGAACTGGTTAAAGTTTACGAGAAATTCTCAAAATTTATTCATTCTAGTCATTGTCCCAATTAGGAAAGGAACCCATCTCAAGAAATACCGTTACTACCGTCTTTTTTGGCATCTGAGACCATTTAGACTCCGTCCTTATTTATTTATATTAATTGGTAGCAAATATAATATACATTTTTGTTGCTCAGGATGGGAAGCGAACCATTGACCATTGGTACATGAAGCTAGGCCTCTAGCAAGGGACAAGACTACTATGGTTTTAATTTAATTTAACTAATTAAATTAAAATCTTTAATTACCAGTTCTAAGGAAGATCTTTAAGCCAATTAAGAAAAATTTTCATTTAAGAAATTCTATATAAAAAAAGATAGTATATATATCTATATAATACCGACGGAGTGCAACTGCTATACATATCCGATTATAAACAACGCCTGAGACATATTGGCTTCATGTTACACACAGCAAAGAGATAAGAACAGACATGTGTACTCTATGCCATTGGAACCTATTCTCCCCTTTAAAATAAATTCTATAACCTATATCTTCTTATCATCTTAATGAATTAGATCTACGTGAAATGCAGAAACATTAAATTTCATGTTTTACTTAGTATTTTCGGATTTCATGTAGGTTTTCTACCTATTAAGACCAAAGCAAAGATACAGGCTGTTCAATTATATTTGAGGGGGATAGTATATGCCTCAAGGCTTATGTCACCTGATGCGCGTCTTTAAGCGAACCAAATATTAAAAGTTTATACAGACCGGGCACTTCTCAGTTGGCATCTCGCAAAATGTTAAAAAATTTATAACAAAAATGTATTTTCTGGAGATATATGATCTCAAGCATATTGTTGATAATGGAAGACGAAAAATAAAAAAGAGGAAAAATGCCAGTCAGCTCGGGCATGTAATAGTCATCTATTCATAGAGTATATATCAAATTGATGCGGACAGATCGACAACCAATTTTTTTGTAAAGAGATGAAGGCAAATAGGCTATTTGCTATTCAAAAAAATTCAAAATATACAAAATATTGTGAAAATACTTTTTGAAAAAATAAATAATTATTAATTCCCTACAAAAGATTCTTAACAAAAATAAATTTCCTAAAGCTAAAATTTTATAATTAAAATTTGAAATTTGTTATTCAATTTATACAATGTTGTATATAAATTCCTTAGATATTCTTTGCTGAAAGTTAGGCAACCCAAAAGACCTACTCACTAATGTATTTTTCGATTAATTGCTCCAGAGCTCCTCTACAGCAGACCACGCAGGTGGTAGTTATTAAATCCCCTAGAAGTTAATAAATGATCATGCATGGTTCGCTCTAGAGGAGCTCTGGAGTAATTAATTGAAAAATACATTAGCGAGTAGGTCTTTTGGGTTGCCTAATTTCCAGCAAGCTTGAAAAATATACTCTAGTCATATAAAAAACGCCATAAAAAATTTGAATTATAAAATTAGTGAAATTTAGATCTAAACTCTCTTTAAAAAGAATAGCAGTTTTAAGTCCATCCATCCTTTTTTTAACTTAATTCGGCACGGCTTTTTATTTCCTTTTGTTTCCATTAATAGGACATCCCATTAACAAATGACGGTCATCCATCTTTGACTATTTTAACAGGAGGTTAAACCCTTAAAAACCTAAGGCCCTAATTATACAAGATTGTTTGAAAGATCATAATTATTATAATATATTGTTTTAGACAATACTTTATAAATATTTATTTGTAAATAGATAGACTAATATATTTTATAAACTCGTCACTCACTCACTCTCTTGGGATTGTTAAATTAAACAATACGCCCATAAATAACAGAGCGAGGCTCAATTTCCAGAAGTTAAATTCGTACTGATATACACTAAGATATTATAAGATGGCTAGATTAGATAGAGAAAGAAAAAAAGGTAGCAGAAGATAGTTATATATATTATTAGTATGCGTAGATTATCTTAATCTAGCTCTTGAATTTCGTCTGTGTGTGTGTCTTTGGAATTAATGCTTTCTGAGAGGGAAAGTGATCTCCTCAACTGGAATGTTGGTCGGTTGCCTGGGGTGGCCGCTTGAGCGCAGCACTAGGCAGAGGTTACCCTCGACGCCCTCAAGGGCTGTAATCGCGAAGCTTTCTCAACCCCCAACCAAAAGGGCTCTCGCTTTGAATAATGTATAATAATAAGTTTATATTTGCATATAATTTTATATAAGCAATTTCTTTTATATTACTTTCCCAGCATATACAATTTCTTTCTTTTTTGTATTTTGAACCCCTAAAAAGTACACCCCTTGATGTACATTTGCAGTGTTTATATAAATTTGAAATTGAATGGGTTTATATAATAATTATTACGAGGGATGGATTTTTTTTTTTTTGATCAAATTGTAAAAGTTTTACCATAGGTCACCCAACGATATTTATTTATATTATATTGGTTACCAATTATTATAAAAAAATAAGGGCGGAGTCCTGAGATCCTGAAAGAGTTAAAAAAAATATTAAACTTGGCAATCTTTAATATCAAATATTTTATAAATAAATATTTTTAAATCTTATTCCATACTTATAGCCACTGAGACTTCGCCACTATTTATTTAAATTAATTGGTAGCCAAACATATCGCTGAACCTGTCCCTAGATAATAAAACAAAAGCATTAACTCTACTCTAAGGGAGGGAGAGAGACTAAATTTTTTTTTAAATAAATTTTAAATTGTCTTTTATTTAAAATTTAATCCAATAACAAACTTCTGTTTATTATTTGGACAGAGCTCAGAGTTTATTTAAAGTACGATGGTTGTTAGTCAATAATTTATTAATTTGATCTAAATTAAATAACTATAAATTCAGTATTTTCAGCTAAACAATAAAAAATATTTTATATTATTTACTATTATGTAAGAATGGAAAAAGTTGATTGCACGAATAAATATTATTTATAAAAAAAAAAAAAAGAAAAATTATCATATTTAAATCTAAAAAGAGAATGAAAGACCGAGGGTTTGAGAGCTCTCTTTCTATCAATGAATGAATGAATGAATATATCGTAGAGGCATATAAAAGTTCATTTTCATATTTTGCGGTCACGTAGGTCCAACTGTTTTTCTCAACATTCACGCTTCATTGAATTTATTTATAATGAATTATCAAAAGATGTTTATAGATTATTTGCACTCATCAATAATAAATGATTCTGAATTCTCTTTTTTTTTTATATAAATATGCAGTTAACGTGAAATTTTATTAAAAAAATTTGAATTAATTTATGTTATATAATCATATTACAAAAATGTAATAAAAATTAAGAATTTTTTCGTAGAAATATTAATAATTTAAAGTAGAGAATCATTCTTGAATTTTTATAGTGC
>JAAAKE020170410.1:0-11497 GCA_010014785.2 Anisolabis maritima | reverse complement strand
ATATAAAGCTTTAATATATCCAATATTAACTTATGCATCCCCTGCTTTGTTTCCATTTATAGCAAAAACCAACATAAAAGCAATCGAAAATACCAATATAGTCAACTCACCTTCAGGAATGAACATCAACAATGATTTTTTTTTAATTAATAATATCAAAGGATTTTTTTAAATTTTTCCTTTAAATTTAATTTAATTAGATGTAACAACAAAAGATTTAACTCCAAAAATAATTTGGATAAAGGACAAAAATATGTTGGAAGCCGAAAGGAAAAAAAAGTATATATATAAAAATTAAATTAAATTAAAATATTTGTATATGTAAAAAAATGTATGTATAAAAAAGGAACGCAAATAAAAATTTTATTATTATTTAAGAAGGATGGAACTATTCGGTGCTAAGAACTCTACTCAAAATCTCTTTAAACATAGATTACTCTTATTAGTTTAGCTAGGAAAATATAAATATTCAGGAGTTAGAAATAGGAAATAAAATAACTTCAATGACTATAGATAGATCGATGGTTATGGCTAGAGTACGTTTAAGGTGTTTTCGAGTACAAAAGTTCCTCGGATCTCTGCCACTGAATTAAAAACAACAAGTTTTAATTTTATTTTTAATTAATCTCAAGGATAAAATGATAAAAAATAAAAACTCTTAATATTTTATTCACTCTATATATAATTTATTTATACATTTACAATTAAAAAACTGAAATTTTTTTTGGTGATTTGGAATTCTAATTTAAAAAAGAAAAAATATTAAAAACTTAAAACAATAAATTACCTATTAAACCAGATTAAAAATTTAAGAGAGACACATGGAATGAGTTTTCCTTTTTTTTAAGGCGAGTGATCGCATTGATTGGCTGTAGATGCGAATGAATTTGCAGCAGCATCCGATGCAAACTTGGCAACAATATTTCTTACAACAATTGGGTCTCTTGAGTGGTCCATTGCTGTCCATTTACATTCAGTCTTAGTTTTCTGTAAATAAGTAAAATTATATTTTATATATATATATATATTTGATATGAATAGTTAAATATTGTAACATTTAATGCATTATTGTCTTCACAGACTCTTTGAGAAGCACTGAATTAAACTATCAGGTTCAATAAAAATTATTTATATTATAAAATACAAAGGGGTGAGACGCTTAAATATTATGCATCCAAGTAAGTAAGGGTTGCAAAATATTAAAAATGATGGGTGCAGAAGAGCGCATTCCTGATATATATGTTGTTCTATTCATATAATTACGCTAATGGAGTATAGATGATTTAGGGTCCATCCCGATTACGACATAAAAAATGGTCAAGAATAAATAAAAATGTATGAAAAAAAGAAATAATTACTATGTAATATGAAGGAAAATGGAGAAAAAATGGGTGGTTTCTCTCGAATGAAATAAATTTAAAAAAATAACTCAAATGTAAAATGACGCCGCTACACCCGCAAAATTTTACTCTGAACAATTTTTAAGATTTATATAGGCATTATTAAATTTGACCTTTTTTTAAGATTTGGTTCTATTCATATATCTATATATTTCATCATTGAGGGAGAATATATTGTAATCATGTCAAATTTGGAATTGGGTATTATTATTATGTGCGTATGTCTTCTGACAATTTTTCTCTTGAATTATGATATGATTCAAAGGATTCATCATGATCATTTGGTATTTAGTAAACTTAATTTTAATGTATAAATATTAATTTTAGTAAATATTTATTTTCATCTACTCTATAAATTTTTCCTCAAAAATATGAATAAGTATATATATATAGTTTGAAAACCAGATGTAGAAATCAAAGATTTATAATTTTATAAAGAATGGTTTGAGATTATACAAAGACATCAATAACAAAAATTTTATGTTCATACAAAATATTATTGCAATTCCTACTCAATGAATTGATCTGCCTATTCCTAGTTTTTTTTCATTTCACTCGTTTTTTCATCACAACAAAGAAAAAATATTGTATCATAATATCTTTAAATAATCCCCTCCCCCCTGTGGCTGAGAGGTTAAAGATACTGACAATGTCACTATTGATAACCTTAAAAGCCAAGGGGTGTGGGTTCGGATCCCAGGCAGTCCTGTGAAAATTTATTTAAAGCAAATGGATACCAATTGATTTAAATAAATATTCGTGGAATAAATGTATCGTGAAAACATATTCTGTATTGTTTAAAGTCTATATGGGCTCAGATGCCGAAAGACTAAAAAAAAAAAAAAAAACAATCTTTAAATAATGACATAGAATTATAGAAAGATGAATCTCTAATAAATCTCAATTTATTTTAAGATGGTCCATAATACTTTAATTTGATAACTAAAGGTAGACGAAATATGATCTTAAAGATGTTATTCCTAAATGAGGAAAATATATGAGGCTACACACACCTATATAGTATGTTATTTATTATAAATTACAATCTAACTAAAAAATAGCTATACCTTAACTTGATCTTTCTTTGTGAATGGAGTTAGAAGTTCAAAATTCCTTTGCCCATCTTTAACAAAAACGGCCGAATGGCCGAATTGGGGATGAATGATTATTCTAAGATTGCCCATTTGAGGGGAAGAAACTCCCGAGATTGTAACCGTTGCTCGATACCGAATAATGGTTTCTATGAAATTACCATCCTCATGGTCGTCATCCTCATGTTCTCCATTTTCATCATCGTTGTCATCATCTTCATAATCTTCATGACCTGATTCATCATCGTCTTGAAGATTACTTGAATCGATTGGACCAGCCGCCGGATCTATCAACAAACAAATAAATATAAAATCAATTTTCGTTTTTACTAAAAAAAATTAATCCTTTTTATCTAATTTATAACAATAATGTCAAATCAAAAATGCCAAGGAACTTGTATTATTAGATGCTTAGTAGTGAGACAAAAACTTCTATTTTTAAAACAAAAAAAAAAAGATGAAATAAAAATTGTGGAAAATGGAAACATCTTGTTAGCATTTTTCGTTTTCCTAAAATACTTCAAATATTGTGCATTGTATTGGAAGTACCAAAGTTCTTTTTGAAGTATTCAGTCCTATTTGAATTAACTTTTTTAGCAACCACTACTTAGTATTTTTATAGAAACTACTCAATAACCAACTAGTATCAAGTAGTAGGTTAAATAAAATATTGTTTATACTTAAAAACATTGAATACCAATTTCCAATACATTTTAAACAATCTGGCACCTGAGGTGAACTTTTTTTTTTTTTTTTTTTTGACTATCAATAATATTTTGCGCTTGCATATGACGCTTTCAAACTTTTGGAACAAACCAGAAAAAATAAATTTAAATATAAATTATATTATATAAGAAAAGTTGTAATATCAAACCCAAACTATTTATTGACACTTATTAAAGAATTGCTTAAAATAATAGAGTTAAAGAGAACTACATGATAAAGATTAAAAATTTTACTTTACCTTGCCGGAGTTGGTCCAAGCAATCACGAACGGTATCATAAAACAATGAGGCAATGTCTGAAGTCTTGAATCGTACACAAAGTTGTTCGACCTTACATTCGTCTTCGATATAATTAACTCCCACCCAGCAGAACGCTTTATCGCTCGTCTCTTTAGGCTTCAATTCCAAATTAGGTTTAATCAATTGGTTGCAAACAACTTTATGAACCTGTTCGCGCCTCATTAATAATCTATAAGTATTTTGTTTTGGATTATGTAAAATTTTCATATCACCGACTCCTCGTTCTTTCCATTCCCTTGTTGAATGTTCATATCGATAAAGTTTCCCCCGTTGACAAAATAATTTATTCTCATCTTCTTCGCCTGTAACCACTTCGATAATATCAGGGAGAGGTACAATAGGTTCAAAATGAGGATCATGATCCCCACTAGCACCAGTATCGGGAGATGTTGGCGTTGAAATGCTCTCTTCTTGAGTCTTTTTTGAAAAAAGGGGCGTCCCACTTCCTGTCCATTTGAATGGTTCTGACGATTTTGTACTTTGGAAAAATAAAGGTTTATCTGCATGTCCAGCAGCTAGATCAGCAAAACTAAGTGATGAATCAGTCGAAAGGTATGTCTTTACGTCCATTTCGATTTGATTAGAGGCCTCATCTAATTTTTTTGGCACTGCTCCTAAAAGTCCTTGTCCTGTTGAAGTCGGAGGACCAAAAAGTTTTTCGGACTTATTTTCAAAAATACTTGATTTATTCTCACTCTTTGTTAGATTTTCGGATTTTTGACCAAATAAATTCGTTTCTTTTTGATTTGTATTATTATTATTATTTTGAGTTTTTAAAGAAAACTCTATGGGTTTGTTATTATCTTTTTTATCATCGATTGTTGTAGTACCTCCAAATATAGAAGGTTTTGGTGAACCAAAAAACATTGGTATTTGTTGTTGTTCGGGAAATTTAAAAGTAAAGCCTCCTAATTTAGAGTCTTCTTTGTTAGAATTTTGACTAGGAAAAAAATTGAAGAACGAATTGTTTTGTGATGAGGTGGAAGGTGACCCGCCTAATAAAGATGTTGTTTGTGGACTTCCTCCAAAAATAGACCCAGATTCGGAAATAGGTTTTTGGCCAAAAGAAAATGTTGGTGAAGATATTACTGTAGATTTAGAGTTTCCAAAAAGATTCTTTTTTATAGAATCAGATGAAGTTGTTGAGGGGTGAACAAATTTAAAAGTGTTCATGCTCGATGAGCCCGTAGTGGATGTAGGCTAAAAGAAACAAAATTAAGTTAATTTCACATATAAAAAGAAAAAATTTGTTATTACTATCAACAAAGCCTGAAAGGTAATGTTACGATATTTTTAACAATTTGGTGAATATTAATATATAATCAGACCTACGCCTAGCACTTTGACACCATTGTGCCAATATATATATATCGCCCTCTCGCTTTTTTTATTTTATTTACTTTTGAATATTTCAGTACCTTGGAACTTTAGCACTTTCGTGCCCTACAATACTTAGCACCCATGTAAGACGCGTGCCTGATTATAATATTACAGAATAATATCAATAAAAAACTAATATATTTAAAGTTTTAGATCTCCATCCCAAAATCAAGGAAATTATTGTCAAGATTTATTTATTGAAAATGTTAAAATAGTTTATTAAGTTATACTTTTAAAGGTTTGAAACCGTCAGACATATGCACAATGCATTATTGTTGATGAAAAACGTATTGTGCATGGATCTTATTGTTACAAATGGTTATAATTGCTCAGGTAACAAATCTATGTCCAAAAATTCAATTTGTTCATTTTTAATAATTTAACATTTTAACCTATTAAAACTTTCTATTATATTAAAATAGTTTATTAAAGGTTGTAAATTGTAAATTGTTTGAAATTCTTTTTGTTTAATAAAATAAGAGTGCAATAAAATTTCCTATTTTCCTCTTTAGTATTATGTCATCTTTCAAGAAAGTTTTTTTAGTAGAATATATGTATTTTCCATTATTTTAAATAAATGCATTTTATTATTAAAAAAATGAAAAAACAAAGAAAATAATTGTTTATCTGTATAAAAATATATAATTTCAAAACGTCGACAAATACCAACTGTCTAAAATAAAATTTCTCCAGAGAGGAATTATAATTTTCAAATACCATAATTAGCTTACAAGTGGAAATTCATCAAATAAGAGATGGTAAAACAATTCGCTTCACACTTGTTGTTTATGTCAGGGGCTGATATATTATAATTACTCTAGAGAGTAACTTTCTTGAGAATAATAAGTAGGTTCGAGTTCCCTTCTACAAGAGGAGGCATCATTTTTATTTGAATAAATTTTTTTCAAAGGATGAATTTGAACCTGAGTTGATTTCAATTCAGAATTATAAGCTTAGCTACTTATCAATTTTTACAATAAACGTCCGTAAAATATACATGGTTATTTTTTAAATGGGCTTCGACAAAAACAACTAAATATTAATTAACTGATGTGCCTACCTCATATTTTCTCCTCCAAGAATAAATTTAAGTGATTTATCTTAAATTATATCTCAATTTGATCCAGTTTTGGAATAGATTCATTTGCAGGCAATTTATTTATTTATTTACATAAAATGCTTTACAGTATTTATTATTATCAATTAAATAACAGTGATATGAGTGGATTAAGGAAAATGTTTAAAAAAGATGGGGAAATTGTTTATTTAAAAAAATATAGACAAATCATAATAGAGATAAAATGGTAAGAACAAATTCCTTTTTTCTGTAAACAGATCTCTACTAGATCAAATTGAGATATTTAGGTCTAAAATATAATATATTATATATAATATATATTTAAAAAAAAAGATTTTGCTCTGCACGTGTTCACAAAAAAGACAGATATCATGCTAAAAACACTTGATTCCTGTAACAATTGGCTAATTTGTGATTATCTGAAAAAAATATTGAAAGGTCAAAATTATTATGAATACTGGAGTTAAGAGGATCGGCAAAGACCAACCGTGTAAATGAAATGCAACTAATAATCTAAATAGATTCATTTGCTATTTATTAAATAACCAATTTTTAAATTTATCTATTAAAGTCAAGTAGTGGGAAAAATTTGTCTAAGCATTAAATTATTAATTAATAAACAAATAAGTACTTTGTTATTAACCTGGTCGCTCTCTTCGTCGTCACTTGGTTCACAACCACGGCATCCTGGACATGGTTGAAGATTTTTGTAACTGTAGAAATTGTCAGGTAATAAAAGTTTACGCGCTTTTTCTCTTTCCTCTGGAGTTACTTCTTTAATATAAACAGCAGTAATATCATCATCATTCTCATTGTCCTCCTCATCCTCGGCTTCTCCATTACTTTCTTCGTTTGCGAAGAGTGCTCGTTGCACCGATTGTCGAGATATTAAATCTGTGATGCATCCAACTTAATTTAATAACTATAATTTTTTTTAAGCAAATTATCTGTGTTAAAAAAATTTAATATTTTAACTCTGAAAATGTTTGTTAATTGATGTGTTAATAGACATTAGGAAAAGAAAAATTTTTTGCCATGCAGTAAATATTAAAAAACACGAGTAAACTATAAAATAAAAAAAGGAATTTGACAGTCTTGACAGATTTTTTAATTCAACTAGTCTAAATATTTTTTATTTTGGGAATTTATAATTAAGATTAATTTTAAAAAATAAAAAAAGTTAAAAAGCAAAAGAATGAATGTTATTTTTTTGGAAAAAAAAATCATTAACAGGATTATTTCAAATTAACTAAAACGAACTAGTAAAGTAATAATATTTTATTAGGAAAAAATATCACATTGAAAAAATATATTTAGGAAACTTTAACACAAAAAAATATAGGAACTTTAAATGAAATTTCTAAAACAAAAGAAATAGGAAAAATATCAATAAGATTTTTGACTATGATATTCTTGCTAAATGAAACGGAATTGAAAATAAGCATTTGCAGGTGTTGATCAATATTTCTAACAAATATTTTTAATAAGTTATTTTAATAAATCTAATATTAAGGCTAATAAGAAAATTTATATATTGCACCAAAAAATTAAATAAAATTTTATCTTAATTTTCAATTTTTTTATGTTCCCTTTGAAAACAAATGTAGCGAAAGATTAACGGATTCTTTTTAAATAAGTGAATTATACGACCAATGAAATTTTGTAAATCAAATGGTCTAAAACAATAACGAAAACTAAAATTAACGATTGGGGAAAGGAAAATTTCGCTTATCATCCAATGCAACAAAATGCAAGGACAGAATGGATGCAGCAAAGGTAAAGTGAAGGAAAAATCAGGATCTTGAGATAAATCCCAAGCAAAATAAATTCTTCTTTCATGTAGTTTGATGAAAGCAATGGCATTCCTATTTAAAAAACTATCACAAACAGATGGGCAAGAAGCCGGTGGCGAAATAATAAATGTTGCGGTAAAAGGAACATTCAGGCCTAATTTGGAGGTATCTAGTTGATAACGTATCCTCGAATGCATACCTGACTTAATACTTGAAGTTGCCAGAGTCTCATCTATTTGCTTTTGTACACTTTCTCCCAGGAATATCTATCAAAAAATATAATTTATTTTAGATAAATTATTTATTTTTTCTATTTAGTATAAAAAGTATATTAAGTTCGTTCAGTTCAATTTTCCTGGTTATTTAATTGATTTATTTGAGCTATAGTTTATAAAATTGAGAAAACCGGGTACCCAGTATGAAATTTAATTTTTTTTACTTTCATTACTAAGAATAAATAGTTTCCAAAAGAATTTGAAATACTCAGTAGTATATTGGAAGAACTTAATTACTTTTTCAAGTAAGCAATAGTACTGAGGTATTTTTTTAACTAACTGTACTTCTTAAAGTAACGCAAATTAAATTACTAGTATATTAAATTTATAAGCCACTTTAAGTTAATAACTTAATAATAAATGTATTGTATACCAATTTCCACTATTTTTGGTAGTAATGAGTACCGCAGCTCTAAGCCATAGCCCAAATAAAGAAATAAATTAAAGAAATACATTCCATTCCATAAAAAGAATGAATCTTAATCTTGTGATTTTAAATTGAAAGCTCACCTGGGCTTCCAAAACGGCTTCTTTAAAATCATTTGCTATATCTGCGGATTTAAAACGAATAGCAAATTTTTCAAATATAATTTCTCCTTCACTGAAATCATTGGCTGCCCAAATCCATGTTTTTTCATCTTTTACATCCAATCTAAAATAAAAATTAAAAAATTAAGTAATTTATTAAGAAATATTTTAAAATAATAATATTATAATAAAATGTATAAATACCTCATTTCAAGGGTAATATAATGATTAGCACAAATTTTTAAAACTTGATCTCGACGCATTAAAATACGAATTTTCTTATTTTCTTTATGTTTTAATATTTTTACTTCACCAATTCCTCGTTCTTTCCATTCCCCTCCTTGGTATCTGAACAATTTGGCTCTTTGACTGAAAAGGGTTTCTTCATCTTCTTCACCAGTATGAGTGGGAACTTTTTCAGGCAAAGGAATTATTGGTTGGAAATATATTTGATCACCTTCATCCTCATCTGCTGCTTCACTCCCACTATCTTCATTTCCAGAAATTCCATGTATACCAGGAGATTTGACGGGTGATTTCCCTGGCGATTTCGCTCGAACGCCACTAAATTTAAAGGTATAAGTACTGGAAGAACCAAAAGTAACGTTGCTTGTTTCTGATTTAATTGGAGTTTCAGATGATGTAGTCGTCGTCTGAGTTGTGGGAGAGGAAATTCCAAATGTAAATGTAGTAGAAGAAGTTGTTGAAGGAGGTATATTAAAACTTCCTGTAGATTCTCCAGATAATTTAAATATTAATGATGATCCATTCTGTGGTGATGTATTAGAATTAATAGTGAATGGTGATTTTTTCTCTGCATTTAATACAGAAAGAGCAGAGGGTGATTTGTTTGGATTGGGGCTGTCACATGAACCACAGTGATTGTCTGAAGACTCGTTTCGAGTAAAACATTTTTTACATTCCCAAACACCTAATTTGGGTGGAAAATATTCTTTTAAACTTGGTAGTTGTCCAGTTGTTTGAGAATTTGGAGTTTTATCACCATATATTCCAAAAGAAAATACATTATTGGATGGAGGTGGTAATGAAAATGTAAATGTAGTTGATGGAGTCGTTGAAGGAATTGATGTTAATGGAGCTGTTTCGATTTTTGGAGGAATTGTAAAAATAGAGCCTGGAGTGGTTGTATCCACTTGTGGCTTTGAAGGATTTGGTGCTTGGCAGGCCACGCATTTAGAATTATTCTCTTCATTTCTAATAAGACATTGATTGCATTCCCAACTTCCAGCTTTAGGCTTAAATAAATCACTTAAAGGTTTTAATACATCATTGGAAACGCATGGTTTTTCACAAGGGCAACTTTTTTGGGAATTTGGTATCATGTTAGAACAAGTTGGACATTTCCAAGAAGATTTTTCAACATTTTGAGCAACTACAAGTTTATCATTTTCCATTCTTGATTGTATATCTTCAACAATTCTTTTAAATTCATTTGCTTGTTCAGAATTTTTAAACTTAATTGCGAGAGTTTCAGATTTCAATTCTCCTTCACTGTAATCTTGAGCATACCAGGTCCATGCGCGATCGGATGAGGAAAGAGGTTGTAATTTAATGGAAGATGTAATAAAATGATTACAACAAAGTTTAAAAACTTGTTCACGTCGCATGAGAAATCTTACTCGTCCGCCAACTGGATCATGAAGAATTTTCATCTTACCAATACCTCGTTCTTTCCATTGTTTGCCTTCTTGATCAAAGCGAAGTAATTTTACTCGTTCATCATACAAAATTTCTTGTCCTTCTTCTCCGGTACGGACTTCAACAAGTTCCGGCAAAGGAATTACCGGGGTAAATTCTGTGGTGGGGACAAATTCATCCGCGTCATCTTCTTTTTCCTTGTTTTCTTTTTTATCTTTACTAACATCTTTTTTATTCTCTGATTTTATACCTTTATTTTCTTCACTTTCATTATTTGTTGATTTATCAGATTTTGAAAATAATGGAGTGCCAGCACCAGCAAAACCTTTGAAATTTGAATCTGTTTTAAATCCAATCCCTGTTCCAATCAATGAACCAAAAGATATATTGGTATTTGGGGAATCAAACAATGAATTTTCAGAACTTTTATTTTCTGATGATTTATTTTCAGGAATTTTATTTTCGGATGTTTTATTTAATGAAACCTTAGTACTTTCTTCTTTGTTATTGTTATTTGTAAGAGAAAGTTCAGAAAAAGGTTTGCTTGTAGATGAAATGGATGTTCCAAAAGAAAATGTAGCAAAAGGAGAAGGCTTTTCTGGCTTTTCTTTAGCTTTATTATCAATTTCTGTAGTGGGCTTAAGTGAAGGAGGAGAGTTAAAAGTAAATCCACCCAATTTTGTAGTATGTTGTTCACTTTGGTTATTAATATCTAATTTTGAAGGAGTAATAGAAAATTTAGTAGTAGATGGTGACGTAGATAAAGTTGAAGGAGTGGTAAATGTAGTTAATGAAGATGTAGATGAAGTTGTCGAAATGGTAGAAGATGAAGTAATAGAAATGCTACTAACAGTTTTGGGTGTACTCGTAGAAGGTGCAATTGATCGGGCTGAATCCCAAGCCTCTTTAAATTTTGTGGCATCTTCAGATGATTTAAATCGTGCACAGAGTTTTTCGAAACGGACCTCTTCATCAGCGAAATCATTTGCAGCCCAAAACCATGAACGATCGCTATTAGGTTTAAGTTCCAAATCAGGAGTAATAAAGTGATTTGCACATATTTTAAGAACTTGATCACGCCGCATAAGGAGACGAATTTTCCCAGTATTCAGATTTTTTAATATTTTAACTTGACCTACACCGCGTTCTTTCCATTCTTTATCAGTAAATCGATAAAGTTTAATTCTACATTCGTGTAAAACTTCCTCATCCTCTTCACCTGTTTTGAGATCAATTTCGGCTGGCATTTGAACAATAGGTTCAAAATG
>JAAAKE020170399.1:0-11497 GCA_010014785.2 Anisolabis maritima | reverse complement strand
TTTGTGAGGGTGGAGATAGACGGTATCGTCTGCGGGCCACCTGTGTATGTGAGCGATTGTGTGTGTGTGTGTGTGTGGGTAAAATATGCACCGTTTTGTTCTACAATTTGTCGCCATTTTAAAGGTAATTTCATGATGCCTCTTTTATACAAGCCCTGGTCTTTATTGGCAAAAAACTCGACTAAGCAATTTTTACAATCTTCTTTTGAGGACAATTTCTTATTACTAAGGAAGTTTTGCAATGACAAAAAAAGATGGTAATCTCTTGGTGCTAGGTCCGAACTATAAGGTGGAGTGGATGCAAAGAAACTTCCCAACCAAGCTCCCGGAGTTTCTGGCGAGTCACAATAGACGTATGTGGCCTGGCATTGTTCTGATGGAACACAACTCCTCTCCTATTGGCCAATTCTGGCCGCTTCTCGATTGCCGCCGGTCGATTGCTAGCTTCAAACGGTCCAATTGTTGACTGTAGAGGTCCGAATTTAGTGTTTGTCCATATGGAAGTAGCTTATTGTGGGTGATTCCTTTCCACTCCCACCAAACACACAGCAAAACCTTCCTGGCTGTTAATCCTGGTTTGGCCACCGTTTGAGCCATTTCGCCGCACTTTGACCACGATCGTTTTCCAACAACATTGTCGTATGTAAACCATTTCTCATCCCCATCCGTTTCAGAAATGGCTCGATTTGGTTCCGTTTGGTCAAGACTTCGCAGATGGAAATTTGGTCCATCATGTTTTTTTGCGTCAATTCGTGTGGCACTCAAACATCGAGCTTCTTTTTGAATCCAGCTTTATGCAAATAGTTTAATACTGTTTTGTGGTCGATCTTCAGCTCCTGGGCGATACTACTGCTAACATGCCGGTCTACTTCGATCATTTTCATGATTTTATCGACATTTTCGACGACGGGCCTACCTGTGCGAGGGTTTGTTTTAACTTTTTCGTTGCTTTTCTTAATAAATAGTCAGTTCCTTTTGCTGTTCTCAAAGGTATATTTGAAATTATTCTTCTTTTTCTTTGAACAAGATCTTTTTTATATTTTTTATGGATTTATTTAATTTTTTTTACTTTCTCTTACCTATATATAAAATTAATAGTATGAAAGAATTGGGATGGCAAAAAAATTTGATGTCGAGATTTAAACGGAAATACACGTTTTGAGATCCCCTGAGTCTAAAAAAAAATAGGACTCGCAAAATAGAGACTACTCTCTCTGTGTGTCTGTGTGTGAACAGAATTTCTCAAATCAAAAATAAGCTGAAATTTTATATTTAAACTAAGTATTCTCGTCCCTTGCACCTCGAAGCTTTTCAATAAATTCGGCCAAAGAGCATTAGTACTTTACTGATGTACTTTTTAGTTTTTTTTTTTTCGATTTTCTCAAAATTCGCTCTACCGATTTTGATTAAAATTAATATATCAATTACTTTATGAGCTTTGAAATATATTAACCCTTATCCCTCCAAAAATTGTTTGGGGTCCACTTTACTGATGTAGAGTTTTTTGCGGATGTTCATGTAAACGGCAGGAGTAACCTCTCTGTTTCTTAAAAATACTCTAACGAAATCGTTTAAATTGGTATTAAATTATCACTACCCGTCATCATCTTTTCTTACCTTATGTAAGAGAAAGTTGTGTGATGTGCGTTTATTCACAACAAATTTTTGTAGTTCTGAAGATTTAGTAATTTGTTACTTTTTTCTAATTTTTTATCTATACAATCATTATGAGCAGTCTTGGACAGGGAGCTCTTAATTTCTTTTGATTGGAGTAAAAGTGTTGAATTCCAGGCAGCTTGTTGGAGACATGTGAAATTCTCGGTTGCATTTGTGATATCCTCTTCATTTTTTAAGGCGATCAATAAGTTAAGTTTCTAAGTGTTCTTTTAAGAGTGTTCAGTTGGTATTTTTGTTGCAGAGTGTTGCCGGTTTTTCTTGCATTATTATTTGATTGCTTAAGGCAGCAGGGGAATGATCAGATGAGAAAACAGTGAAGATTCGGATTTTATATAGTTTTTGGATATTAAGGGACGCAACCCAATATTGGGTCTCGAAATGATAGCTGCAACCTTGTGTCAAAGCGAGAAAATGGTTAAGTTGGGTCGAAATAAAAGCGCTGGTATAGACTTTAAAAATTATTAGTTAGGCGCTCTACACATAGGAATATATTTGGTTGTATTTACAGGGGTAAAGAAAGTCTTTTTTTTATAAATTGAATGGATCAAAATTCTAAAATGGTTTTTAGGACCTATCATTTAATTTAAACATATAACAAAATTTTCGTGAGTAATTTTTAATTTTTACTCAAATAATTGACAAATTTAGAATCTTGATAAAAAATCAAGTTTATTGCTTTATTGATTTTTAAAATATCTTTATTTATTAGTATTTTATTAACTAATTCGTAAAAGCTATAAATAAAAGAGGTGTTTTTCATTTGCTTGGAAAAATATTATTTAAAATATGTTAGGTATGTTAGAAAATTTATTTTTATTGATTTGTTTGACATTTTTTAAATTATCTAATGTGTAATCTTATAAAAATTATAAATATTTTATTAAATTATATGGTCTTTAAACCTATCTCCATTTAACCTTTATAAATAAAACGCCTTTTACACCAATCTTATTTACAAATAAAATTCGAGAATGATCGTAAAATGAGACGCTACTTTACCCAAACAGCTTTAACTTATATATATATATATATATATATATATATAAACTAGCTTCGCAGCCCGCCTTCACTGCACCACATTTTTTTATATATTAAAAGCTTCTATCGCCAACTTAACTCAGCGTTCTATAATATACCCATTCCAAAGAACAAAATAAATATTTTTAAAAAATTAACAAGTTTTAAAATTTGCATTTCGAAAAAGGTTGAAAAAGTCGAATACTAAATGTTAAACTATGTTTAAAATTCATTTAAATAATTTTAAAAAAATTAGAAACTTATTTTAAAAAAATAATAAATTTAAAATTGGAATATCGAAAAAATGGGCCTTATCCCACATCGAGGTAACAAACTAAATATACATTTAAAAATAAATGGTGTACGTTAAATGGTCTTAGCTGGGGCAGCGTCTGCTCTTATTAGTTACGATTTTATATATTAAGATATATATAAAGCCGATGTGAGGAGATCGATCCCCATCTGTAGGATTTGTCCGTTGAAGAATTATGAGGAAAAAGTATTGGTCAGTTGGTGTCCATTAAGCAGGGCGGGGCTCTGTCACACGTCCTAGCCAGTAAAAGCATGTCTCGCGGGCTTCATTAATTTCCTGGGTCCATGGGCCCCTGGGTACCCCCTTTAGACCCCCTTGGGTCTCTCCTGGTCCTGACCCCCTAGAAAGAAGCCGACTGCTGGTGTCACATGATTAATCACACTTCTCTGGGTTGTTGCTTGCACCAACTAAATTCCGCTTGACCGGAGAGAGAAACCTTATTGTATTTCAGCGATCGTATTTATTGTTCGACAGTCGTATCAAATATGAGATTGAGATAATATGGATCCTGGGAACAATCCAAAGCATTCCAGTTTATCTGTGATTTATTTCCTTTTGACAGTGACTTATAGTTATTATACAAACCCATTTTATAAAAAAAAATGGCAACTACTACTACTAAATACTATTTGAAAATTTAAATTATATTTCGAAATTTAAAATTTCAAAAGTGAAAAAAAATCACATAAGAAAGTGGTTAAATTATATATTGAAATGTGCTTTTTACATATTTTTTCTAAAAAATCAATTTTAGAATAAATGCAGATTTGTCCCAAATAAAATCTAATTTGATAGTCTCATTTTCTACTATCCGGTTCAAAAGTAATTGGACAAATGAACTTATTGTATAGTTTGTTTTTAAAACAAGACATAGGCAACGGCTACTCTTAGGAATATATTTGATTGTATTTACAAAGGCAAAGTAAAGTCTTTTAGAATAAGAGATAATCTTTTTATCATAAAAGCTCTATTATTTAATTTAAACAAATGAACAAAATTTCATAATTCATATGTAATTTTTACTAAAATGATTGACAAAATAAGAATCGTGTTAAAAAAAATTAATTAAAGAGAACTATAGAAAAAACATCAAAACTAAAAAAATTCAAAAATGATTTTTTTCATTAGTACCAATACCCACCTTAAATAGTTCAAAAAGAAACTACGAGAATTCCGAAGCTTTTTAAAAAGTAAATTGCTTTTTTTAATTTTTGAAAATATATTTATATAAATTTTATTAGTTAATAGGTTTTAATAAAAAAAAACCCCCTCTTGTTATCTTTATTTTAAACTGCAAACTAGAGTCAAGAACCGCGAAGAAACGGCAGTCAGCCTCTACACTTCGGATTCCTGCCTCAACTTCTTTACTCTAATATTACATCAGGTTCCTGATTCCTTCGTGGAAATAGGTTTCTTCGAGGACCTCAACAAAACGCGTTTTATTCTTATATGACTTCTTCATTTGACTCAAATTTCGTCCAGCCAGGAGTTTGATCTGGGTAATAAGGTGTGTGCGGTAGCACAAATCGTAGTTCGGTCAATTTTTGCTGAGAGGCAAAGCTTGAATGCTCGGATGAGTTGTCATAGTGGAACAACTCATTCTTTTTGCCCATTCCTGGATTTTTTTCTACAATACCTGCATTTAGTTTCTCAAAAAGTAATACGATGATACGATCCTCCTAATGGTTTACGATTTCTCCAAATATTCAGGAGAATTCCTTTTGAATCACAAACTGAAGTCATCGCCTTTCCAGCGGATGGAATGCACTTCGCTCTTTGCTGTTATTTAGTTTCCGGTGTATACTATGCAATTTTCTTCCATAGTCAAAAAAACACTTCAATAGATCATTTGAATTCTTCTTAAACACTTTTAAACAGTAGGCCGATGTTTGCATGGGATTTCGCTTTTTCTCCAGAGTAGACAGACAGAGGACCCATCTTACGCAAGATACATGTCTACCTTTTGGGGTTTCAAGCGCTCCGCCTATTTTTCATCAGTAATGGATAGAATTTTACATGGTTTAAAGATTGTCTTCTGTTATTCGGATGATATTCTTATTGTGTAAGTGTTCGGAGAAAAGAAAAACTACTCGTTCCTCAGGTTCACTTTACATCACTTTATTCGGCAAATATTTTGGCATCACTTCTGCCATCCTCACTGCTACAATGTAATATTTTTAGTGAACCTATGTCCGTTAGTTAATAAAAGATTTGCTATCGAATCGTTTCATTGAGTACATGTCCCTCACCTCTCCAAAAATCTTTTATATAACTAACAGACGCAGATCCACTAAAAATATTGCATTGTAGCACTGAGGATGGCCGACGTGATCCTCACCAAAATATTTGCCGAAAAAAGTGATATAAAGTGAACCTGAGGAAAGCGGCTAGTTTTTTCTTTTCTCCAACCCTTACACAATAAGAATATCATCCAAATAACAGGAGACAATCTTTAAACCATGTAAAATTCTATCCATTATTGATTGAAAAATAGCCGGAGCGCTTGAAGGCCCAAAAGATAGACGTGTATCCTCAAAAAGTCCTAAATGAGTATTTATAGTTGTTAACTTTTGAGATTTTTTGCTCATTTCTAATTGTTGATAAGAATTTGATAAATTAATAATACAAAAATATTTATCACCAGCAAGAATTGTATAATATATACATCTTCAACCTTTGGCAAAGAATAATGATCACTTTTTAAAAATGGATTTAATGTTTTTTTTTAAAAACAACACAAATACGAATTTCACCATTTTTCTTTAGAGCCACAATTAATGGTGAAGACCTTTCACTATGAGTAACTCTACCCAAAATCCCTTTTTTTTTTTTATCACTTTTCCTAATTCAATTTCAAACTTCCCTTTTATACCATATGGGACTTAAAAAGGGTTATGAAAACGGGAATAACGTTTTCTTTTAAAACTAAATCCGCTTTAAAATGTTTTATTGGAAGCCATTTGACTCAAAAACATTTGAATATTTTTTAGCAAACTTGGTAATCATTTCATAAGCAGTGTCTAGTGACAATTTATTAATAATCCAAAAATTTTCCCAATTCGGAATTAATATATTTAAACAACTTCTTCCAAACACTGGCTTTGTTTTGACGAACAATCAACACTATAAATGGTAGACTATTCAACTTGCCGTTCAAATTCAATGAAACTTTAACATTAATAAATCCATAATTTCTCAATTTTGAACCTTCAACAAAAGTTAATTTTAAATTTCAATAATTTTTAACCGAGAAATAATAGAAATACTATCTCCTGTATCTATCTTCATCAAAATCTTTTTATTTTCTATGAAAACTTCTTTAATAATTAGCTCACATACATTAAATTATTTAATAGTTTGGTGAGAAAAATGGATAGAAAAATTCAACTCACTTGAAACAAATTCACTCCCTGATCCATTATCCTTAATTTTATTAACTTCGTCTTTATCATGAGTCTTTTTTACCTGTCTTCTTTTACGACACCAATTAGGAAAAAGACCCGTTGTGGAAAAAACAAGTACTTAAAAATTATACAATCTTCCACATCTTTTGCAATTGATTGATTTATTGTTAAAATTATTCGCAAATTTACCCTGTTTAATTTCTTTTCTTCTTGAATTTTTCAAAATTTTTTGAATGAACTTTGAAGAATTATTCATTAATTCAGATTGTTGGAATGTTGAATCTATTTATATTTAAAGCAATTAGTGTGGCATTCAAAAAATTTTATTTCTCTTCTAAAAATAATTTCAGTCAAATATCTGTAAAGGAAATTCCAGACATTTAACTTTCAAAGCGCCATCAAGAAAAATCCCAAAAATACAAAACTGACATTTTCTTAAATACTAAAATGTATATTGAAGTCTCTTGTAGAAAAAAATAACCTTTAGAAATAATATTTCTTTTAGGTAAAAAATAATTCTTTAAAATTTTCTTAATATCTTGAGTTTTTTATTTTTTGATAATTCAGGTGAAATCAAATCTTTGAGAATTGAAAAACATTTTCTTCCAATCAGCGTCAGAAAAATTACAGCCGCTCTTTCTTCACTAATATCATTAGCAATAAAAAATTGATCCATTCTCTCAAAATACGATTCGAAACTCTTCATCAAACTCATCAAAATTACCATACAATCGGTTCATCCTAGTGCAATATTTTTTCTATAGTATATCTTAATAATGGATAGTCGAAAAGTTGGCACAGATTTTGCCGATAGATATCTTTAAAGTCGTATGTTTCTTGTAATATAAATCGCATCTGGTTATACTCGTTATACTAGTCGTCATTTGATAGGTGACATTTCATAGATCATTCTAGAAAAAAAACCGGTTGAAATTTGTTTATTCAGTCAAAAGTTATTCCGTTTTCAAAATGAGTGAAAATAAGGAAGAAATTCAATACTTTTTGAAATTTTATTTTTTAAAATCTGGTGTGACTCTGCACATCACACAACTTTCTTTTACTATGAGAGGCCTGGAGTTGAGTACACCCAACCCATGCCCCCCCTTTTATTTATCTCGTTTTAAAATACATATTATATGTATAGTTACCCCTCTGCCAAGCGAACAAGAACGATTGGCAGAGGAGTTTATTTTAGTGAGACAGCTATATGTTAAATGTTGATCGACCCTCCGCCGCGGGTCTGACCGATTCTCTGACTCGTCGACCGGCACATCGTTTCAGCAGCAAGACAGTCCGGTTCTATGCCACTAAGGGCGGTGACCACGATGCCCGGGGTCAGCGACAAGAGATGATTTACACACATAATATACATAAGCTCACATCCATTCATTCAATTTTTTTTTTTGTGACGGCCACACATCACATAACTTTCTCTTATCTAATTGTAAGGAAAATTAGGTTATGTGCTGCCACAGCAGATTTTTTGCGTCGAGCCTGGAGAAGCCGTCTGGATAGCCATCATTCCCCCTTCCGCGCATTGAATACAAGTAAGAGAAAGTAAAAATTATTTCACATGGATCTCTCTAATTGTTGTGAAATCACTATCACCTTAAAGCAGTTCCTTGATTAATTAATTAACTATTATATTTCAAAAATTCAGGATATTATTTTATTCTTGTTTATTTATTTCCTCTCCCTTCCTTGTTAATTTTTTAAATTTTATTACATTGAATATTTAAATATCGCGCAAAACTTACAGAGGTAAATAAGAGTTGGGTAAAGTGATTATGTCAGTCAGGTAATATTTAATATTTTTGGAAAAAAATATTTAAAAAGTTATTTTATTAAAAATATAAATGAAAATGTTTTTTTCTTAATGTTTTGTTAGTTTAATTTTTTTAATCTGTATAAATTTAGAAGTATAATTTTATTTATTGAAAATAAAATGTTTCAAATTTTATACAATAATATATTGTGAAAAAACTGTATGATTTTATAACTTAATGAAGTTAGTAAATATTTCTAATCTCTTCAATAAAAAAGCATTTATTGGCTCACGTTTTGTCCCTGGATGCCATTTTAACCAGAAAATAAATTCTTATAAAATTTAGGAGACAGTGAGGGAAATGGTGTGTCAAATTATACTTATTGAAATTTAAGTTTTTTATACGTAATTTCTAATAAATAAAAACTTATTTCAACGTAATGAGAATTATAAAAAGAAACTAATCTCTTGTAAAAAAAGAAGCATTTATATGAGCGGAAAATAAGAATAGATAGTCTATTTATATTTAAATATATGAAAATAAAAAATTTTAACACTCATTCTGATCTGAGAAAAACTCCATATACATGAAATTCTCAAAGAAAATGTTTGTAATTGATTTATTTAGAAAAATTGAGCATAATAGAATTTTAAATTTACTTTTCTAAATTAAAAGTTTAATAAATGCATTAAGTCATCATTATTTCTTGTGTTTGTTTTTTAGAATAAGCTTTCTGGAAAGTGTGTGATTATACAAAATCTTAATAAGGAAACTTTATTCCTTTTGATGGCAAATATCTTAATTATTAATAGTCTTTGATTAAACTTTTTCACAATATAAATAAAACTCATCGATTTAAGAAGGAAAAAGAAAGAAAGAAACTCTTGACAAAATATGCAAAATATATCTATATAGGCTTATATATATATTGAAGGAATAAATAAGATTAAAAGGAGTGATGTGATTTCACGGTTCATATTTAACAACGAGTGTGCAGCATATTGAAAAGGCTGTGGGTGTGTTGGGTGTTGGGTGCCTGTAGGGCTGAAAGGGAGGAAAGGGCTTTTGGCAAGCGCGTTGCCTTCGTCGTTAAACTGAGCCTGGGGCCTGCAGAGAGGATAACCGTGTTCAGGGTTTTCATGGTTTGAGGGCCCTGCGCCCTATTTATCTTGGGTGGCTTTCTCCGTCAGAGAAAAGGCCCCCAAGTCCCGTGGCCCTTTCTTTCTCTTCCCCTATACGCTCTGAATTTAGTAATAAGGACCCCCTTGCTATCCCTATCCTACACCTACTCCATCAGAGGTCAAAACATTTCGAATTCAGAAAGATCCTCGTTTACACAACTCATCTAATTCATCAAAATCTTGTTCTTTAATTTAAAGAGCATTGAGGCGGCAACACCTTTGATTCTTAATATATCATCGCAGGGCAGTTCCTTGGAAAAGGTCTGATGATTTAAATGTTGAGCTCCTTACTAAAAGTCAAAGTTTTCCCTTCGAGTCTGCCCAGTCTTATTAAAAAATTTTTTAAATTTCGCAATTTTTTCGGGTTTCCTGCAATATCTCCTTAACCCTCAGGTCTAGCTTAAAAGTAGATATTATTCTTATAGATGAGAAAATTTTTCTACAACTTTGATCTAAATCATTTTTTTCAAAACCCAATAGTTAGCGAGCTTCAGGAGCCTAAAAATTAGGGTAATTTTTTTTAACTGCCTGAAACAGTTTTTACCGTATTTTTGTGGTCACTATTACTCTCAAATAGTAACTTAGTAACTGCATTTATTGATGTCTGCTAACCTCTGATTGCTAATACGTTACCTTGTAATAATCTAGTATTGTTTGTTATATATAAAAAATTTTTTGTTTTTTCCTTTTCTTATCAACAAAATAAATTCATATCAATTCAATTAGTTGAATTCATTTTATTTCGTGAAGTGGTACGCTTCAAGCATCACAACATTTTCACTGGTTGCTGTTGACGCAAATTTCCACATTGATTCCCCTGTCTGTTGTGGTGGTGGTCAAACGTTGCTCGCCTCACTCGTCCTGTTTAAAACCATAATGTGCAGCGGACGTTAAAACGTCTATCAAATTTAACCTCAGTCTGAGTTCTTTTTGGTGCATACAATATGTAGATTTTTGGGAAATGGAGCGAACCGTTCAATATTTTCACCATCAACTTGTTTAATTTTTAAAAATATTCTATTATACTTTGACGATATTTTTTTGCACACTATTCATAGTTTTTAGAAAATATTGTATAATAAGGTCGTGTGGTTTTAAATAGAAAATACAAATAACAAAGAAATGAATTTATAATATTGATGAACATATAATTTATATTTATTACTTAACGTCTCACCCTTCCTCATCTAGGGAAGAATTAGTAACTTAAAAATCTTGGATTTCCAGTTTTTAATTAATTAATTAATCTTTTGACACTAGTGACTTTGAAAAACATGATTTCATAGTGATATGTTTTTGTGTATGTCTTTTTTTTCAATAACTAATAGAAACAAAAGAAGGTAATTATTGTCATTATATTTCTTTTCATTCATTTCCTTTAATTAATAAGTAATAATGTGGCCATTACGCGTTTAAATGTAATCCACTCTGATTCTGTTTGGACTAGTTATGAGATCTAACGGCCTGGTAATTAACTAATTAAGCAGATAAAGTAGTGTACTTCTTTCTCGATCGTTATCAGTGCATGTGAATCTCTCTCTTCTTTTACAAATGGCTGTTCGACTATAAGGATCTTTGACTTGTTCACATATTTGTTCTCTATATTCCTTTAGTGTCAAACCATTTTCTTTATGGTAGTTGAAACATCATATCGGGTATGTAAAATAAAAGATAAAATATCGTTTCTAAATTTCATCTTTTTTATAAGTTCACACTTTCACACTTTTAAAAATTTTTTAAATCTACATATTTTTACAACTATTTTTTTGCAACTATTCTTATCGAATTATATTACATTACGAAGCTATTGTATGGAATTTCTTAAAACTACACATTTTGTTATTTCAACGAGTTTCTACACAAATATATTTTGGCACACTGTACGTGGAATTATTTGGATTATATAACTCTTAACCTTCACCTTCTTATATAACATCGAATGCTCTGGAATCACTTTAGAAATTCTTCTGAAGTCACTGGAATATAAACTTAAGTATCTTAGTTATTTTATAACAAATTCATTTTATAATTTTATAAATCATAATCGAATACTTAATTATATTATATATATATATGTTCTGGAAGATTTCCGCGGTTGGTTGTATGTGGAATAATGTTTTCCCGGGTTGGTCCGCGTTG
>JAAAKE020170388.1:0-11498 GCA_010014785.2 Anisolabis maritima | reverse complement strand
CAGGGTCAATATTGCCTCGCACGACTCGAAATTGTTGGTGCCGAAGATATTAATTTGAAAGACCCAAATAGCGCTTGCCTTAATAAATTTTAAACGCCCTATATGTCTTTTTTAAGGGCAGCAGAGGGAAAATCTCCTTTCTTAAATTTCTCGAGTATACTATAAATTTTAATCCCTATTCATAAAATTTTAAATGATTAAAAATAGTTGTGAAATGAGCTGAAGAAAAAACAACATGAAAAGGGGGCCCCGAGGGGCTTGGCTGTAAATGAAAGCCGATAGCCAATTTAAAACGAGATATGGTCATCAAACACAATTTGTCTCCACTTCTAATTAAAAAAAAAAATGAGTTAGTAATGTTTGGGTCCCAGTGGCTTTAGGATTTTTTATGTATTCTATTTTAAACTCAACGCGATTATTGTGTTTTAGAAATAGTTTAAAATTTTAATTAAAAATAAAGGTTGCAGTAATATAACCTTTTTTTAGATAGAGAAAAATAATAGAATTGTAAAAATTTTCTTATCTATTTGAATATATCAATTTTCCATGAATGAATTTTTTTAACATCCACTGGCAATATACTTATACCTTTAAGTGACAAAAGGTTACATCTGCCTTATATCCCTTGTATAATCTTTAACAAGTACGAATTCAAAAAAATTTTTAGCAGATCCAAACTAAAATTTGACCATTTCAAGTGATGGGGCTTCATGAGCCCTCTACCATATTACAGAAAGTGGATCTTGGATCTTAATACTCGTGATTAAAAATTATAAAAAGAGATGAGAGTTATAAATTATAAAAAAAACTGAGAGAGGGTGCAAGGCAGCACATCACTCGGCTTTCCTTAGGGAAAGAAAAAGCTATGTGATGGGCGTTTAGTCACACCATATTTTTTATATCAATATTTTTGAGATATGTTTGGGCCATATAATTTTGAGAGAAGTCATAATTCTTCATGGAGGCAATCAACATCATTATCATCTCTGAACTTGTCTATAAAGGCGGTCTCTTCGTCAGTCATTACTATTCTTCATTTTAATTACAAAATGAGGTTATATTACTTGAATTACTAATTAATATGGAAAAAAGGTGATTATTTTTCATCTCCCGTATTTTCGTAAAAAAAAAAAAAAAAACATTAAGTTCGCTTCGTTTTTTCCCATACAAGAGTGAGAGGAAATTAATTTCGTTTTCAATATTCATGGCGCTGATATCTGCCAAAAAACTTTGACTGATAGGTTTGGCTTTCCAAAGAGGTTAAAATAGAAGAATCTAATATCCATAATAACTAACGCCTCGTGGTTTGGCTTGTTTCGTGTTTGAGAGCCTATAATTTCCCTTTATATTCTTTCGTTCAGTTTCTGCGGTGTTTGTTGTTACTGTTGCTTGCATTCCAAGAGAGAGGTTTTCCAACAAATTATCCCCAACTGGTCCGGACTATACTTTACCCGAATAAGATTAGTATCGGACGCAGGACGAATATCTTATTCTGACTATACATAAATGACGAGGTTATAGAATAGACAAGTTACCAAACAGCCATGCTGCATCAATCAGTTTCTTGCTATGCTGATCAGGGCCGATCACAGACGGGGGTGAGACGGTACTAATTACCGAGGCCCGATAATCCAAAAGGTACCCGTAGGCCCAAGTTCCAACTTTAGGGTTTATAAATCTTTTAAAAATATATTAAAATATACAAGTTCTTTGTGATCAACAATGGTACTAGAGCGATTGATGTAGAATTACTAGGAATCTGAATTAGTAAAACACAATAATTTTTCTGGACTTATTGATGTTTTTATGTTTTTGTAAATTTCTTGCTTTTTTCTTTTCCGAAATATGAAGGAGGGGCACGTCATAATTTTCTTTCCCGGGCCAGAAATTTCTGACTGGCTTTGATTCTGATCGGCCAACCGGACGATATGAAAGACGAAAATACGAAAAAAAAAATTTCATTATTATATAGAATTAGATTTGAATTGAAATCAGTATCTGGGGTTTCGGCGGGCGTTTACAGCCATGTTCTTCGGGGCCACCCATCCGGGGTCCAGCGCTTTTTGGCCTTGCTTGTCACCAAAGATCTTGGTGGCTGTTGTTCTTCTATCCAGCCAGGATATTTATTTATCAGGGAAGAAATAAAACCAAATCCAATTTTCCAACTAAACCGTCTTTTTATTACTGTCTTTCTAAAGAGACCTTTCGGTGCCGAGTGCATACGTCTCTCTAGAAGGGCAGTAATAAAAAGACGCTTTAGTGGGAAAATTGGATTTGGTTTTATTTCTTTTAAATAAAAATTTTTCCAACGTTTGAATATAATATTAACAACCATAAATATCCGAATTATTTAAATAAATTTTTATTGATTACATGTGATATGTACCCCATTGTCAATACCTCTAACCTCTCGATCACGGAGCAGCTCTTTTGTTTCCTCTTAAGATATAATTAATTCTATATATGTTATTCTAATAATTTTTTTTAACTCTATATATATATATTTTGTCCTTTGTTTATACTTATTTTTTATATGCTTTTCTACATACATTTATATATTGCAAGATGTTAATAAAACCAAATCCAAATTTCCAATTAAAGCGTCTTTTTATTACTGCCCTTCTAGAAAGACTTATGCACTCGGCACTGTCACGGTTAGAATAAATTTTAAAAAAAATGAAATAATTACGAAGTCTCTATCGATAGAACCAAAATCATCAAATTTTATATTGTATGGAAAATTGAAGAGTTGAGCCCTTAATTTTAATTTATTGCAGATATTAGATAGATAGATAGATAGATAGATAGATAGATACAGCATTATTATTACACAAAAATTAAATTTTGCGTAGACTAGTTTTTTTATTTAAAAAATTTGAAAGAGGAGACATCAATCGGAACAGCCATTTTGGTCATTTTGAGTTTTTTGAAAAATTTTTTTTAATCATGAATCCACGCAAAAGTCAATTTTTCTTTTCTGAGAATGCTGCTTGAAATATCTGCAATAAATTAAGGTGAGAACTAAAAACCTATTGGTTTTTTTTCTCTAAATTGTTTCTTATTCGAAAACTACAACTAAATTTTATATTTTAAATTTTGTGAAATATTCTACTTTTATTAATTAAGACGAAAAATAAAGCATATATCCAATTATTTTGTTACCGATAGTATGTCCATTTGTAATTTGAAATTAATATTAGAAGAAGTTTGTCTTAAAATATTTCTAAAAATCGGGTGTGGAATAACTAAATTAGAAATTGGTAAAGTCAATTTCATAACACTATCAAAATATAAATGAATAAATTTTTTTGCATTTTAACTATAAATTTTTTAGAAACAATATTTAATGAAGAGATCATGAACCACCGCGCTTTAAAGAAGTAAAAAGTTCCACTTTAAAATATTTTTTCCCATGGCCTTGATAACCATTTTGCTTCAAGCAACTAAATTTTTCTATTTATTTTTGAATAATAATACAAATTATATATATATATATATATAAAGATTAGTGTTCTTCAAAAATTTTATTTTTTTCTCCTATTATCTATATTATGAAAATTTTTTTGATGCTTGTCTATGTCTGTCGTTAATTCAACACGCCCAATCCACAAAATTTAAATTTATGCGTTACTAATTACACAAAAAAATTGTTGATTAGATTTTGTCGGAAATTGGATAGAAATGACAGTTGGTTTTTTTTGTCGAGTTGTTTTTTGCAATTTTTAAAAAATTTTTGCTGATAAAAAAAATTTCATGAATAAAATTATAAAGCAGAATCTGCCTGAAATTTTTATTTTTAATGAATAATAAATAATAAATAATTTAGCAGAGATGGAATATCTCAATAATTTATTTCAATCGATTTTTTTTTTTTTTTGATCCCACTGTTTCTTTATATCATATATTATTTTTAATATTATTTATTTTTTAGATAATTTTAATCCATGATGTAAATATAAATTATAAATCTATATAATTTATTTTTATTATTTATCATTTAAAAAAAATAATAGATAAATTAAAATGTCGAAAGATTTGTCTAATTAAAATATGTGGTTTAAATATTTGAATGAAAACATCTATGCATTTTAGTTCCCTATTTAAATAAATACAAAACTTCGTTTTTATAGAGTTATAGTGATGAGCCGTTTAGGTGTAAAGAACGAAGAACTATTAAAAACTCTAAATTTGATAAATTTCTAAATTGCTCGTCTATAAAAAATTATATATGTGTGTGTGTGTGTGTGTTATTTCCATCATTTTTGTGTTGATTTTGGCCGGCCTCCCTATTAGTAACTATGAAATTTTATATATCGCATTTGATTAAGTCCATGTGATTTGATCCAAAAGTCAATTTGGATTGAAAATCTTTGAATGAAAATGAGTTTATTTTTCCCGAAATTCTTTAAGCCCTTTTGAAAATGATAAAGTCGAAATCTTATTCGTGTTATTTAATTATCGTGACATGATGAAAAATATGAAATGTTAACACAAAGAATAAATAGCTACTCTAGTACAAAAAAAAGGCCGATATTCACGTTCAAAATGTCAATTAGGTATTTTGGCAGCAGGCTGTGCTTGATATTCACCCTGTATGTTAGGAGTGTGTGTGTGTGTGTGCCTGTATCTGTTTAACAGTAAAAGGGGACCTGGCAGCCATCGCTTGTTAAAATCCATTGAAAGGAAAAAGTCGATTAGAACGGGACGTTCAATAAACGTGCCATTAATCACCAAGTCCCCTCCTGGGCCGAAGAACCCAGCCTGGCTCTCAGGATTAGTGCTAGTGCCAGGGACATCACAAGGCCAGGAGGGCACAGGTGTCCTGCTTCCCTCCTGATAACGCCCTAAGCCTGACCCACTTCTCCTTTTGAGATAATCACTGCAAATAATTCACTCATAATGGCCAAATTATTATATTTTTAATGTCTCTTCCTGGGAAAGTATCTGATTATCTCTAAAAAGTTTATTCTTGAATATTTATTTTTATAATTAAAAGAAAAATATATTTCCAAAATAAATTAAATAATCAGATTTTCCATATGATGGTATAATAATGAGGCGTGGTACGGATATGGCTTTATGGGGGTATTAACGTCAGAAAAGTCTCGCAACCAGGTGCGGTAAAGCTTGGACCCAAAAACAATGAAATTTAGAGGACTATCGGGGAATCTCATCAGCCAGAGAGACTTTTTCCAAATATTTTTCCTATTTCTCTAATCGTTTTTCTCAATATTCCACAAATCAACTCTAAATGCTTTGGAATATTTTCATCTATAATCGGGTTGTTTTCAGAATTCCATATAGGAGAAGAGAGTGATAATCAAGGAAGTCTCTTCTAGAGCCAAAACGGAGGGGAAGGTACGGAAAAGGATTGATTTAAAGTAGCCTTCAGAGATTGAGAGTGGGGATGAGATTTCTGTAATTCCATAACGTCCCAACTATATTTACAAGTGTTTGCCAATCCACAAATCTTATCCCTGTTAGAAGGCAAAGAAATCCACAAAAGACCACTCAAGTTCGTTTCCAGTTTCTCCGCTTCTTTCACTTTAAGATAGGCGGAAGCCAGCGGACAAGATTCTTTCCCGGCTTCTGTAGTTCTGAGAGCGGCCGGACTATTAATCGCTGATAAAAAATGTTATTAAATTTTTTATATCACTATAATAAATTGTAAAATTTGTATTTGCTAAATGACATTTATTAAAATCAGTTCCACTAGTCGCTCTTTGTGTTTCGTCCGGATCATTGATAATAAACAAAGTACCATTCAAAAAGAAAAACAAATGAACTATATTTTATAATTATGAATTAAAATTTTCTATTATATATTTACGCTCTAGTTATGTTTGTTCACTTCAGATGTATTTTATTTAATAACTCCATTTTTATGGTAATCAGGTTTAGAGTTATCATTGTAAATGACATTTTCAATTACTAATGGACGGGATAAAATACAATTTGAAATATTAAACATAATAATTGAATTGTTTTGAACAAGCTCTATCTCATAAATGCTTTCAAAAACACGATTGAAAAATATGAGTTTTTTTTAAGGCTTCGTCCTTTCCTTCATCGTAATTCATAAATAAAAGCTTTTTTTTATGTTTCTTTTTAATTTATTTTAAATGCCCTCGCTTTTTTTTTTTAGCATTCCGTCAGTTTTGTTTCCAAATCTTACGAATGAGAAATTTATTTTTGAAAATAAATGAATGAATTATTTTATTTCTTTCGACGGAGAGAATAAGGAAGACCTCCCCCACCCATTGAAACGATAAACCTGGAGTTGTGATTCTCATCTCTATGAACTTGTAGACTAATAGAGAATGACATTTATATACGCGGGAATTAAAATGCTTCAATATTCTGAATTATTATTATCATAGTTTATATATGTAATACGAGCCCGTATGTATTGGTTTGGCTTAAAAACAAAGGTACTTAAGTGCTCATGATTGTTGATAAATAGATGTAGAATTTTTTTATTCAATTTTCAATTATATATTTGCTTTTAACGAGGAGCACTTTTTAGAAATCCCCCCCCCCGTCTACAATAAGTTGCGATCTTCTAGTTTGGCATCTACTTCTATCTCTTTGTTTTAATCTAAGACTTTTTTTGCCACACACATAGAAGAGGATCACGATAGACGGAAAGAGTAAACTAGTCCATAGCATAGGTTGGTATAAAGAGAGCAGAGGATATGCAGCCTTAGCTTGGGTAATTTGTGTTCGCTAATCATATACTCACTAGATATGAGCCTATTATTGTTAAATTTTATTTCTTCTTGTCAGCCAAAAAGGAGATAAAATTCCTTGGTTATAAAATTTGCTAATTGTATGGTTTGAATCTAAAAATTATCCAAATGCTAATTCAAATGCAATATTTTTTTATATTCGTGATAACGTCATTTGAATTCATGATGGATATCCATTTTTTCCCCCGCACGGTCTAATTATATTTATTTTTGGTTTTTATCCTAAATCCATTCATCGTCTCTTGTCCATATTTCCACGTTACAATAATACAATATTTGTAGTTGGAAATATAAATTTCAAGATAAAAGATATAGACATATATTTGAAATGTGTTTGTTTTCAAACGAGATTAATTAGAATGTATTATATTATCTTTATTTAATAATGTTTGTTGAAAATGCGAGCGCTGCCGCCGCCTGTGTCAATTCCACTCCGGGATATAATTTCATTATCTCATAATGTTACCAACTGATTAATTTCGAATGCTTTCCATTCGTGACAAGCATCTTTTAATAAATTAATGCTTGCAGCCTCCTGGCTCCGGAAAACCGGTCCAGGCTCTCAATGGGTGAGTCATTCATTCTACGCAAGTCCCCTCTCCCCCGTATCCCGTCCCCTATTAGCGTCCCCCAATTCCGTAAAATTCTTCCCACTCCAATCAGCCCGGCAGCCTCTCATTTTTGCTTATCTTTATTTAGATAAACCCGGATTCACTTCGCCACTTAAATATAATGATCTGGCCCTTTCTTTTTTTAAATTTAATTAGAATTTATTTATTTATATTAATATATAATATTGGTAGAGTATCAAATAAAATTTGGTGTAAATTACAATAAAAATGAATGAATTCAGCTGGTTCCTCAATAAGGGAAGTGCATTCCAGAAAAAAAAAACGGAAACACCCCTACAAAAGATAAAATAAATTTCAGAGTGGGGAAGTGCCCCTCTTAGCGCCATCACCAAAATTATTCTTTGTGTTAATCCACTTTACATCAGAATATTTACTGATTGTATTTGTAATACTTATTTAAAAAGGCCTAACTGTCCCCAATGGCGATACAATAAGTTCCGAACTTGCTTCCCATTATTTTTCAAAATAAAAGCTTATAATAAATTAAAGTATAGAATAAGAATAAATTAAATTTATTTAAGGCCAGGACCGTTGAATGGGGAAGGGAAGCAGGTGGGGCTGTATCTCCGGTACCTTGAAAGGGATTAGGTTTGCCATATATGAAGGATGGTTTATTATTTAAAGAAAATTATTAATAATAAATTTAGGATTCAATCCTGGAGCCAGGATAAGCTCTCGGCGGCTCCGCTGATATAATTAATCATCGAATAAAGTTCTCATTTTCTAAGTCAGAAATTTTATATTTCGGGATATGTATTTATTAATTAAAGTTTTTTTAAAATAATAATTAGTTGGTTAGTTAATTAAGGAAAAATAATAATGCCTTGTAGAGGCAACGCGAATTCAAATTCCCCTTCCTAAACTCATTTTATTTTGTTTATTATTTGATAAGTTTTATTTCTGCGAATTCAATATTTATTTTGAAATGAAATATTTTTTTTTTTTTTTGATAAAGATAACATCTCAAAAGAATTGGAAAAAAAATAATTAAAATTTAATAATTGAGATTATCTATTAAAAGTAATTAAAGAGCAGAAAGAGTAGGAAAGGAAATTTCTAACGAAATCGAGTGTAAATAAAAAAGTACCGTAAGAGTTTGAAGTGGATTGAAATGAGATCTCTAAATATAGGGGTTCAAATATAAAAAATAAAATTTCTTTACTATATGATATTATATATAATAATTAAAATAAAATTAAAGAAGGGAAATGAATTAGCAAAGATATGAATCAACCCAAATTACTCAGTTAGTGTAAATCCACTCCCCAGCACGCAAATTTTTTTCAGTTAAAAAAAAAACATTTATTTTATGTAATTCCTAAGAAAGTTTTGAAATTGCAAAAGAAATTATTTTAATACTGGATCAACTTCTTAATCTTTAATATTTAGATATTAATTAATTCGAATTTCGAGATTCAGAGTTGTCAAGGGCTTGTATTATTTCATTTCGAAAATAAATATTGAATTCCTAGGTATACAACTACTTATCAAATAAATCCTGTTAATATTTTAAAAATTATTCGTTTAATTAGTAAATAACTCCAAAAACAGAACACTCCTGGTCCCCTCTCAAGACGACTAAATTAAAATGAGAATAAAGAAAGAAATAATAATAAATCCTTAGTTGTTTTCACTTATTTATTTTATTTCCAAATACATAAAATTTTGATCCGACAGCCATCCTTAGTCAAGAAATTTTATTTATTGGAAAAAGACAATAAATAAAATTTTGTCTGCTCAGTGTAGATAAAAAATTATTTTCATAAACTTTCATAAACACCAGTGGCCAAAACTGAATTAAACACAAAATCATTCAATTTTGGTCACTGGTGAAATAATTTTGTATCTACATTGAGCAGACAAAATTATATTTATTGACTTTTTTCAATAAATAAAATTTCTTGACTGAGGATGGCTGTCGGATCAAAATTTAATGTATTTGGAAATAAAATAAATAAGCGAAAACAACTAAGGATTTATTATTATTTCTTTCTTTATTATTTAAAATGAGAAAATATAAGGCAACCGGGGTCTCTTTGTTGCTGATTTAAGATCGTGTTTTGTGTATATAAATTTTTTCTTTTAAAATTAATTGGAAAGTAAAAATATATCTTACTCACAAATTAGCAGAAATTTGGAGATGAGCAAAGCCGAGAAGATGTAATTAAGCCGCCATCTCAAGGAGGACTCGAGGCATCTGGCGTCTCATTTTATCAGGAAGGTCTCAACTAGAATAGAAAAAAGGAAAAAAGAAATAGGTTTAATAAAAATACACTATTAAAATATATATATATATAAAAAAAAAGTTGAATTGATAAAAATGGCAATTTATTTTCCTCGCTTTGGACCATTATCAAGAAATTTGTATCTCATACTCTAAGATTTTTTAAGAGCTCTTTTTTATTTTAAATATCAAGAAGTCATTTAGGATCTAAAGGACCAGCATTCGCTTCCAGCCCTGGGTGATGAAATTTATTTAAATTATCGCTTCAGCTCGCTTCATTCATTTGTAAGAGGAATTGACACACTTTGGTTATTCTAAGAAGAGTAACTTTCTTAGGGATAATAATATAGTGGTGGACTTGTACCTGGATTGTCTCGGGATTATAAGCCTGGCTGTCATATTTAAATTATATTTGCTACCAATATATATATATAAATTACATTACAGAGGGAAAGTTCTCCAACGTTGTTGTCAGTTTTTTATTTTATTGGAGAGATGATTATCCGAATATCTTTTAATAACAAATGGCAAGGCTAATTAATTATCCTTTCCAATTTTCATTGTTCTTCTTAAATAGAACAGTGATTTCCATTAAGTATCGGTAGCTAAACATTTTTTGAAAAGAGAACGAAATTTTTTACATAATATATTTTTTCTTATTATTTTATTCACTTGTCATGTTCGGTAGCTTGGTACTCCAGTACCGGTTCCATCGCGTACTACAAATTGGGAGCCGCTGGTCTGGAATAATTTGTAATTTTTTTTTGCTTAACTTCAATAAGGGAAGGATATTATAATCATTGTTGTATAAAAATCTATGATATCCTTACGCTGATTGATGTAAATATAATAATTACTTTATAGATATAATTTATTAAAAAACAGCCAACCTTTTGGAGAACAAACGCCTCCTTCTTCAGGCCTAGCGGATATTAATATATGAGTCTACTTATATATTAGATTTAAAGTTTGTGTCCAATTGGTCTTCGAATAGTTATTATCAAATCCAATCAAATCAAATGATTTGATAATAACTTTTGGACACGCACTTTTGATATGACGAAATTTATGGAAAGATTCATATAATTATAAATGCCCCACCATGTGGTGTTGGAAACGTCGGCTGGTTAGAGTTTTTTAATAAAGGCTTGTTAATTATCTCTATAATGCAATGAATTTTATTTGCATAAGATTTTAAGATTTCTTTTTCATTTACAAATAAGCATGAATCATGTATTTTTGCAAGATTTCGGATTTTGGGAACGTGTAGATCAAATGCGGTTGGGCGGAAATTCTTATTTAAAATTCAGAGGAATCAACTTTTGTTTCAAATCCGAGATGATTTATCTCCTTTACTGATTCGTTGCCAAGTTAAAGGAATTTATTTTATCTTCAAAACCTCCCTTAGTTTGGTGAATATTGGAAAAAAAATCTTTTAAATATCTGCTATCCCTAATATATTGTCTTTAGCTGAAATCTTTGAATGATTATTTTTTCTATTTTTTTTTCGCATCTCTTGTCGACTTGGTCAAGAGAGAAGTTCTCTGGCTAGAGTAGAGATAGCGCCACGAGTATTAGAAGTTTAAGTCAAATGAAACATTTCTTGCTTTTAAATGTTATATGTCAAAATAAGTTAATTATCAATTAATCAATGTTGCACACACAAAAATATATATTTTAAATTTGGAGGTATGTCAGCCTTGCCCCTTGGTACAGGGTTGTAGGTCTCGCCTCACTCAGTGGTTCGCTCACCGCCCTGAGCGACAAAAATTTATATATATTATATTAGCCACCAATTAATATAAATAAATAGAGATGGAGTTTAAATGTGCCGAAAAACTTAAAAAAAATGGTTAATTGGTCTTTTCCTTAGAGCAGAGATGGAGGTTTTGC